>QNTS01003871.1:11304-34193 GCA_003317085.1 Hucho hucho
GAGATCATACTGCTGGTGTCCTTTACAAAGGAGGGGAGCTGTTCTGCGAGTGGTCTAATAAAATAGTCAACAAAAGTCGATAGAGGGGCTGTTACTGCATCAATGCCCGCTACAATAGGGCGCCCTGGAGGTTTTGTAACATTCTTGTGTAATTTCGGCAAAGTATAGAAAGTGGCAATTTTAGGGTGTTGAATAGCCAAAAAGTCGTGTTATTTTTTGGTTATCTGACCAGAACTTAAATACCCATCTAGGACAGTAAGGATAGTGTTCTGAAATTGGGAAGTAGGGTCACTTCTGAGTTTCTTGTAAAAGGTGTTGTCAAGCAGTTGTCTATGACACTCATTTACATAAACTGTCCTATCCATGAGTACAACCGACCCACCCTTATAAGCAGGGCGGGTAAGGACTGACGTATCGGATTGTAAATCAAGCAAAGCTTGTTTTTCATCCTTAGGTAAATTATGGAAAGATATGTGCTCCTGTTTGTTCTTAAGGAGATGAGCAACATCTTTTTCAACAAGTCTGCAATATGTCTCGATAGAGTGATTGCGATTGGCTGGAGGTACAAAATAACTTTTACTTCTAAAAGGAGTTGGAGTGTGTACTGGTAAGTAACCTACTGGTTCAATAGAAATATCATGATCGGGGGAGCTAAAGTATTCCCTTAAACGGATGTTTCTAAAAAAACTTAAACATGTCTACCTTAACATCAAAATCGTTGCACTGAGTTGTAGGCACAAAAGATAACCCTTTATTTAGCAAGGAGACATGGCCAGGGCTCAATATCTTGCTTGATAAATTAAAGACACTCAGTCCCGTGGATTCTCTGCCTCTGATAGTCGTTTCTTCTTACCCCGTCGGGTGCGGCATCCTCCGCCCTTCCGTCGACCCAGTCTCTCGTTGAATAAAAAAACTGCCACTGGAAGCCGATGAGGCGCTGGTTGTAGAGTGTATAGTGTATATATGACAGGATATCGCCTTACTGGTACCCAGTGGTGTAGCACATTCACACCATTAGTACGTCTAAAATAATTGAAGTATGCATGACACAGTGCATTTATTCCTTCTATCACTATTTTGTATTCATGGATGCCAAGGAAGCCCCAAAATATATTGAAAAAAATATCTCACAGGAGAAAGCAAACTAGCGAGCAAAACAGTGCTCTATGTCTCTCTACGTGTAGGTCATCTATCTCATTCTGTCTGGTCCAAACGAGTACGACATTGCTGCTGCCCGTGGCGTTGAAGGCAAGTGAAACCAGCGTGCATCTGGCCTCCCTTGACAAAAAAAGTATAAAACAATTAGCCAATCAGCGTTGAGCTAAACTGAGCGAGCTCAACTGTGAGTGGTCCTGGCGCACCAAAACAAAGTGTCAAGCAAAACCAGCTCGGATTTCGGGCTCACTCCTATCACGTCCTATTGAGAGCATACGTTATTGGCGGAAAAACTTGAATTGTTGCATCTCGTTGTGTTTTTGTCCTCGGGTGGCTAACTAGCTAAAATTGTCCCTTTCCTAAATTAGCAATGGTTGGAGATAGGGATTTGTGGTTTTATTTATCCTCCGTAATGGCCAATGATTATAATGGATATTCTGATCCAACCATTAATTCATACATTGTTGTGCCCCTGGCCTAATAGGATGGAAGTTCAATGTGTAGCTAGATGTAGAAGGCTAATGTTAACTAGCTAATGTTGCCCATGAATGGAAGACAGCCTAGGAGAACAAAACATGTAATCGTGTACTGTATGACAGAGTGATAGACCCTTTCCCCAACATGAATTAGAGGAGGATGGGATTGGCGTTTCTCTACAAGTAGGGTGTCAACATGGTTTCCTACTTTTACTCACACATACATCAGAACCATTGACAGCCACAACATATTTAGCTTACATTGGCTGGATTAAATTGTTTTTGGTATATTTTAGTTGTCACTGTATTAGACTCAGCAGAGGTGATTTGATGATGTTCAAATATTGAAGTTGAAATGTTGCTGGAATAGCTATATATCACGGTCACAAGGCATATGAATAAACAGGTTATAGAGCAAACAAGCAATTATCACAACACATGTTGAAATATGGCATTTTTTGTTGGGGGGGGGGTTGGCTTCACCAGTGATTTTACTGATAGTCTACACCTGTTGTTTACGAAGCATGTGACAAATACACATTATTTTGATTTTGACGCAGCCTCCTCTGTGTCTACCTTCAACTGCCATGTGGTGGCGCCAATACTCTTCCTCTAAAGGATGATTTCTTATGGCAGTGGATCTTTCCATCCAAACTGTTCACCAGTCTTCCTCATTATTGTGCAAATAAATAGAGATGTTTATGAAAACACTTTGAGCATATTCACTTTCCCTTATGTATGTCTAATATCAAGAATTCAAGGTTAATTTAGAGGTACATTCTTGGAGAACTGCTGTACATTTTGCCCACTATTATAGGGAAAAAGTTATTTATTATTTAAAACATTTCATTTTAGAGTGATTCCCCGGCCATGCCGGCATTCTGACAGCTCTTGCTCCTTCACGCTTCTTCACCCTCTATAGTATCTGTTCAGTGTCATTTGGTTAGATGGCTGTTGTGAGCATGGAGGCACGGAGTGGCCAAGGTTCTTCCTGATGGTTGTGGTCTGCTCTTCCTCTGAAAAACAGGATGTGTGGAGTGATCTAGTGTAGTGTGTAAAATTAGTGTAGATATCTTATACCTCTAACAACATTTTTACCTGACAGCAGAATCACTCATTGCCAATGTTCACATCCTACATTCTATTGGCAATGAGTAGTGAACAGGCTTTAACCTGTGTCAAGTAGCTTTCTATATCACAGTTTGTTTTTCCCATTCACACTGACATCTACTAAGAACACATCAACAGCAGTACAATGAACAACAACATTTTGTCTAAAGGTAGATAGATAGATTGGACTCCCTAAGGGCTGATTCGATGGACATGCCCTCCTGTGTTCTGAGGATGCCGTTGTCCAGGCTGTTCTCATAGACTAGATGTAACATAGTAAATAAAAATCCGGGACACTCAAATTAGTAATATATGTTACGTTTCGTATGTTTACATGAGACAGGATGGCAAAAACGAAAGGTTGCGTGTACGAATCTCGTCACGGACAACTTTATTTTAGCTAATTAGCAACTACTTATTACTTTTTAGCTACTTTGCAACTACAGAGCATGTTAGCTAACCCTAACCTTAACCCTTTAACCTAACTCCTAACCTTAACCCTAACGTTTAACCCCTAATCGTAACCCCTAGCCTAGCTAACGTTAGCCAACTAGCTAACGTTAGCATTAGCCACCTAGCTAACGTTAGCCCCAACAAATTGCAATTTGTAACATAGCATACAAATTGCAATTCGTAACCTAGCATACAAATTGCAATTCGTAACATAGCATACAAATTGTAATTCATAAAATATCATACAAATTGTAATTTGTAACATATCATACAAATTGTAATGTGTAACATATCCTACAAAATGGATGATGGACATCCACAAATGAATACATATCATACCCAACGTAACATATCATACTAATTTGAGTGTCCAGGATTTTCATTTACTATGTTATATCTACCCCTCAGTCCAGGTTGCAGGCCTTTGTCAATTTGTTCCTTTTGGACATATCCCAAGACCAGTGAGACCAGTAGCTTCTTTCTCTGTCTCTCTATCTCCCCCTCTTGCTCTCTCTCTCTCCTCCTCTCTCACTAAGCTCCAGACCCACTGCCCATCAGCAATGTCTATCTCTTTCTCTAATGGAAAAGGTGACTCCTCTGAACAGAGAGAACAGGGCCACAGGGGTTCCGCTCTTACCCTTCTCAATAAAGAGAATCATCTCCATTACAAAATGGTCTGTGATGATTTTTAAGGCCTCTTAAAACCAGCCCAGGGTGGAGACATTAGAGAATAATACTTCTGATGATGAGGATCCCGGCCTCTGCCTGTTTCCATATGTCAGCTTTTATTTAAAGCCATTGTGTGGTTTAATTGTGAGCCAGTTAGGAGGATTGATGGGCGCTACACCGCATCAGTAGGCCTTTCCCAGTTCATACCTGAAGATGCCAAGGACTGGGAAAGGAGCAGTAGAAATGACATCACACATGGTTTCATGAAATGAAGAATTAAAAAGCTAAGCCATTATTAAATGCTGTTGTTGTGGTTTGGAAATCTCGTTTGTACCAAGAGATATATTGATATTCCATCAAGCACCTGTGCACACTCTTATGGTTAAAGTGAACAGATATTTCCAACCATTTATTAATATACAACATCACTAGTTGGCAATAAAAGGGAAGGGAGAGGACACATGAATAGACTGGTCTGGTGTCTTCTTTGCGAATATGGAAGAACTTGAGCGTTAGTTAGCATGTGAAAGAACAGCGGAATGGCTGATAGAATATTTCTGTAGTGTTATGGACCATATGGAAGCATGTCTTGTTTTCAGTCTGAACTGGGGTTTAGCATCAAAGGGGTCATAGTCATTTTAATACGTCTGGGTGCATTCTATAAGATTTCTCCCCTCTTAAGACCCTCTTGTGTTGGAAGTGGTACGGGGGCTCACCACAGACACAGGCTAATAGGACGATGATGTGCCCCTGATCCTTACTGCTATATTGAAGCTGTCTCCCACAGCAGTCATACCTGTGGAATCTCACAGAGGAACTGAAGCTCATAAAAATGCCCCCTCCACCTCCCCTCCTCTCCCATCACTGGCTCTTTGTAAAAAACAAAAGAACACTCAGTGAAGGTCTGCATCTCACTCTGCCCTCCTGTGTATCTCAGTTGGTACAGCATGGTGCTTGCAGTGCAGTGTTGTGGGTTTGATTCCCATGAGGGACCAGTATGAAAATGTATGCCCTCACTACTGTAAGTTGCTCTGGAGAAGTGCATCTGCTGAATGACTAAAATGAAAGTTGACTTTGCTGCAGACTCAAGTACCTTTGTGGAAGGTGTTCTCTTCTCATCCATGCCCTCTGTGATGTCAGGTCACCACTCTGGTGGCAGTCAACATCAACTACTCCACCTGTGAATAAGATGTGAAGAGGCTAATTGAAAGGATGCCTCCCTTTTATTATCCTGCAGGACTCATGCTGAGCTAAGCTGAACTGGGTTTAAGAAAAAGCCCTTGTGAAGTGATTGATATTGTGTGGATGATGACTCAACTCATAAATTAGCTCTCTCCCCGTGAATCTGGTCTCCTCTCTTCTCTGTGTCTTATAAAGATGGGGAATTCCTGGGTATTTGGCGAACAAGCAGCTAGCTTTAAATCACAAAGATGGATGACTGCCTGGCCAGTCTGATTTGTCCTTGCCTGTGCTTTCACTTCAGGCATGTGTCAACAAAAGCAGCAATGCAAAATACTTCCCTTTAATTCGGGAGGCTGGCAAGCAGTGTGTTGCCATAGCGATAGTAGGTTGTGGAGTAGCTGAGGCTATTGTCACATAGCAGTATAATCTATACCACAGGAGGTTGGTGGCACCTTAATTGGGGAGAACGGGCTTGTGGTAATGGCGGGAGCGGAATAGGTGGAATGGTATCAAATACATCAAACACATGGTTTCCATGTGTTTGATGCCATTCCATTTGCTCTGTTCCAGCCATTATTATGAGCCGTCCTCCCCTCAGCAGCCTCCTGTGATCTATACCTTCTGTATCAGCTGACTGGGAACTACAGCGTTAAACTATACACAGTATCTTTGTGTTTCGTCGACACACTTCATCTCAGTTAGTTAACCACTTCTGGTCTCTACAGCCGGTTCTGTGCTTCAATGACTTTCCTTTTCAGCTACAGCCATCTCTCCATGTTGACCTCAGAGCCATATAAACACTCAACTGGTGGACCTGTGATATGGTCTGAACTATACAGTATGTGCGTGATCTAACAGCATAACCACTCATACAGCAGAGCATGGGCTATAGTAAGGATATCTTGAGTTAGCTAGTGAATGTAGTGGAGCTGGAACAGCTTGAGTGGAACAGGTGAGTTCTCCATTCTCATAAAACTGAAATAGAAGTGTTTCTCTTTTCAGAGTCTAAGGTAATCAAGTTTCATAGGACTCTAGTATTTAAAGGACTTTGCGAGAACGCTCCCCTGGTATAGTATTTCTGTCAGTCAAACATGGGGCAGACACACAACAGCTTTTTCAGCCACCTCAATAGAGTAGAGAAATCACCTCTGAAGTGAGACAGCTGGAATAGTGATTGCATTTACAGAATGTTGTGTGTGTGATTTTACAGAGAACATTCGTGATTGATTCCTCATAATTAAGTTGTCACCAAAATATCACTCCAAAATACACCATAGCCCTACTCCACAGTGTTGAGGTCAAAACATGTATTTTCCTTTTCTGGAAAATGAAACACTTTTTCTTTAAGAGGCCCGGTGGTGTGAGTGAGTGAGTGAGTGAGTGAGTGAGTGAGTGAGTGAGTGAGTGAGTGAGTGAGAGGTGCTGGTACTGCATTATGCTACATGGCTGGATAAAGCAGTGAGCACCACAGACACATATGGTGTTTGTTTAGAGTGGGGGAGAGAGGTTGCCTCAGCTTCATTCTCCTTAAATAGAGCTGTATGTCAGGTGATGTGTTGAGTCTCTAGAATGTTTGGCCTGTGAGAAGAGGAATGAAAAGGTAGTGATCATGTGTGATTAGGGGAGTGTGAACTGACTATCCATGCCTATGATTCTCAGAAGTCTATATTTCTATGACGTCATCACAAACACACACATTGATAAGGCCTTTAGGGGTGCTAGTCATCACAAACACACACATTGATAAGGCCTTTAGGGGTGCTAGTAATCACAAACACACACATTGATAAGGCCTTTAGGGGTGCTAGTCATCACAAACACACACATTAATAAGGCCTTTAGGGGTGCTAGTCATCACAAACACACACATTGATTATTCCTTTAGGGGTGCTAGTCATCACAAACACACACATTGATAAGGCCTTTAGGGGTGCTAGTCATCACAAACACACACATTAATAAGGCCTTTATGGGTGCAAGTCATCACAAACACATACATTGATAAGGCCTTTAGGGGTGCTAGTCATCACAAACATACACTGTTGAGAACTTTAGGGTCCTATGCAGTTGCACAGTAACCAGATTTCCGGGTCATGTCATCAAAGTCATAAGCATTGTTGTTGCACTACAGATTTGAATGCATTTCTTCAACAATGGTTCCAATAACCATGTTTATGGTGCCTGGAATTGAGACTTGTTTTATAGCCGTTATACTGCTGATCTGGTCTTAGCATATCTCTATAATAGTTGTGATGAAGACGCCAAGCCCTCATAGATATGCAACCATATTACATAGATATTATTCCGGGGTAACTGCAAAATTATATTACACTAGGTATGTGGTACTGTAACACTGCAATTACTGCTGCTTATGCTGTTCTCAGACCATGTAAAGACTTTCAGATGCCTTGTAAACATCAGATGTCAGATGTGTTGTTCTTCTTTGTCAGTGGGAATCAAGTTGTTAATTTCTTACTCTATCAACCTAAGACCCACTCTATCTTTTCTTCAGTTTTTCCTCTTGGAAATGCGGTCAGCTCCAGCCTGTGCTTCCCCGTTGGGTTGAACAGGAGGCTACTCCGTCCGCAGAGGTTCGTTTGTACACCCGTTTAGCGTGGGAGTCGAGGGGTCAGCGACTTTTCTTGGAGCAAACATGTTTTGGTTGTGACGGACCACTGGAGCAGCAGATCTTGGAACAGTCAGGAGAGGATTAGCAGTGCTCTGTCTGTAGAAATAATCTTAACATCAAATATCATTTTCATAATTGCTCCCAGCTGCGATGGTTGAAATAGTTGAGGGGTTACTGCATCGTGACATGATGACGGCAGACAGACGTCTCTCTCTGATGTGTTCAGAGAATCATTGTAATTATACCGCAGGTTGGATTATGTCCGGTTTCTGTATTTTACTGCTCTGCTCTTTGGTTTTCTGTCTGAACTGGTTTAGGTCTTGTGGCCAGACTAGACACACATGAGCGCTCCAGAGTGTCTTAATGGTCAAATTCAAGCAAGGCTGTTGTTTGTATGATATCCGGCTCGACGGAACATTCTAGCTGAGAGGGGTTTTCCGCTCTTTCATTTTTCTAACAAACAGCAATTAGACTGAAAGGTGTTGCTCTCAGTTATACTCTCTATCACTGCCATCGAAGTTGAACAAACATAAAAACAATAGATGTAAGAATTTGCTACGATCCTTGCACTTAGTGTGCAGTAATCAAGTTAACTTTTTTTTTTTCAAACGCTCCACTTAGGTGACTTCCTGTGTCTGCTAAGGAATTTACTATTGCTGCTCACTCTGGGTGAATTAAACCTTTGTTTGAGTAGGTTTGTTTCCTGAAAGGCACCATTCCCATGATTGTCCATCACATTGACATTAAGCCCTCTTCAGCACACATGACTGGGGAAACGGATTCCTTCTCCTCAAAGAAATAGAAAATATTCTGACAAGTGATGGTGTTTAATTTCCTGGCGTCCTCTGGGGGCCTCAACCCCAGCCAAGTTATGCTCTCACAAGGAATTGCTTCAACCCACAATTATATATATATATATATATATATATATATATATATATATATATATATATATATTCTTATCAGTGTGTAAGACAGTCATGTCAAAATACATTTTTAAACTGCAGTATGTGTTGGAGTCTCAGAGCAGAGTAGCGATTGAGTCTCATGTTTTACAGCCTTAGTTTTGTCGATCTTTAGGGTCTTTGAGACATATTCACAGAAAACTCAACCTTGAAGATATATTGTATAAGTAGAGTTCCTGGACTGTACTGTATTCCTCTCTTGGGCTACAGACCTTGGACTACAGACCCTACCATGTCTCAGAGGTTTAATGTACACTCTTAGGGAAAAAAGTATTATTCTGCTGTCCCCATAGAGAACCCTTTGAAGAACCCTTTTTGGTTCCAGGTAGAACACTTTTGGGTTCCATCTAGAACCCTCTGTGTAAAGAGTTCTACCTGGAACCAATAAGGGTTCTACCTGGAACCAAAAAGGGTTCTTCTATGGGGACAGCCAATGAACGCTTATGGAACAAGAGTAGTCTTAATGATTTCATTACTGTTTGGAATCACCGTTTCTACCTCCGTAAGGCTCTTGCTAATAACACTTGTTTCTGTGTGGCTCATTAAAATCTGGTTTGGCAGCGGACTGGTCCATTGTTGTGACTTGAGGGTTAGAGTAAACTTGTTTACAGGGATCATCACGGTGGTTTGGACTGATTCAACCACTCTCTCCCCCCGGTGCTCCGGGTCTTTCTCTGTGAGGTTCTGCACCATGTTCCAGTCTGTTCAGGAGATTTAGGAGCGGGTCCGTTTCTACCTCTCCATTTTCCAGACATTTGAATAGGGCCTATATTATCTTATTTTTATGCCAGGGGTCCCAATGGCTCTTGGGTTACACTTGTACCCTTTACCACGAAACTGGCTTCCTGTTACATGGCAACTGGCCTCGCTACCTCTCCACCAATGAGTGTCTGAAAGAAGGAGACCTATTTTACGAGGGCGGTGGAGGGATCTGGAAGGATGTGTTTGTTTTTAGGAATAATCCCCCGGGCAAGCTGTCCACGCTTCCAGCATCCCAGTGTGACGACAGCTCGTTTATCAGGACGTTCGCTGAAGAGGGTGGTATTTCACTTCTCAATTGCAACAGGAGCATCATCCTGCCTTCATCTGCTGGGTTTTAAAAACGTGGTATGGTCGTCAAACTTCTCCCGATTCCTTTGAGTAGGTCTCACGGGAGGCTGCAGGGAATTTCATTGAGGCCAACTGTGGGGAGGGGAGGAGGAGAAAAGAAGAGAGGAGAAGAAAAGAGAGCAAAGGAGAGGACAGGACAAAAGAAGAGACTGAGAGGAGAGGACACAGAGGAGACTGAGAAGAGAGGAGAGGAGACAGAGAAGACTGAGAAGAGTGGGGAAAGGAAAGGAGGGAGAGGAGAAAGGATAGAGGAGAGGAGACAGAGGAGAGGAGAGAAGACTGAGAGNGTGGAGACAGAGAAGAGAGGAGAGAGCAGAGGAGGGAGGCTGAGACAGCAGTAAGTCCATGCCAGTCTCTCTCTCTGAGCATTAGATCATCGCCCATCTGAAGCTCAAACCCAAACACAAGAATGCTCTGTCAGACACAGAGCCATTTTTGGATGTTCCAGTGGTGATTCTGTGGTACAGTCTTTCATCTTGTTGATCCTCAGCTGCTCTGCTACTGGAGTTTGATACGCTCAAAGACAGTGATGTGGTGAGGCCCATCAATGTTATGCTACAGTTATCCCAAAGATGGGTTGCTGTGGTAAGTCAGACATCCTTGTGGTAGAGGCAGTTAGCCCTTACTGACAGTGAAATGGGTGAACTCACCATACAGGGAAGAGAATACACCAAATGTCCCTTTTCCCACAAATTAAGATACTATTGAGTTGTCCAGTTGGTTTGTTTACAGTCTGAGGCAGAATTATCAACCCGATCAATGACATATAGGCATATTTCTGTCATTTCTTTCTGTCATTTCTATGTTGGGCTATCTCTAGTACTTCTGCACACTTATTTGCCATGCAGTGTTGTCGCAGTGTATTTAAGTCTTATTTGGCGACAGAGTGCATATCAGGTATGATATACAGCAGGCCTGGGCAAAAGCTGGCCCGGGGGCCGTATGCGGCCCGCGAGCTGATTCAATACGGTCCGCAGAATCATGGTCAGATCACATAAAGATTTTGTGACAGTAAAGTTTTGAAAAACGCGTTTGTTATACAAGTTAAAAGGCCAATGAATACTCGCCTTTGTGTAATGATTTAACTCCCACCGCTTGTGGGACATTTATTTTGAAGGCACGTATAAATAACAACTGTACGAGGACAGACAGTGACTGACAGGCTGACACACATGTCACAGTTACAAATTGTAGCTAACTAGAAATTCCGCAAAAATGAAAGTAGACAATGAATGTAGGGTGTTCCAGCAAGAGTGGACATCAAAATATGTCTTTATTGAGGTATCAGGGAAAGCTGTGTGCTTAGTGTGCAAAGAGAGCATCGCTGTCTTGAAAGACTACAAAATGTCCTGACACTGCAGACGAAGCATGCAGAGAAATATAGGAATATGTCTTCTGAGCAGAGGGCAGGTGCATTGAAAGAGTTGCTTTCTTAGTTGCAAAAGCAGAAAGGACTTTTCACAAAACTGCATTCAGCAAACGACGGGATTGCAAGAGCTAGCTATGTACCACAAAATTGCTAAACATAGCAAGCCATTCGCTGAGGGTGAATTCATTAAAGAAAGTTTAATTGACTCTGCAGCAATACTTTGCCCCGACAAGAAAGAGCTGTTTGAAAATGTTTCCCTGTCAAGACGAACAGTGACACGCCGTGTTGAGGACATCGCAGAGAATATGGAACAACAGTTGAAAGACAAGGTAAAGGATTTCACGTATTTCTCCTTGGCCCTGGATGAGAGCAGTGATGCACGTGACAGGGCGCAGTTGTTGATATTCTTATGAGGCATAAGGCCAAACATTGGCCTTTTGAAAAGGATACAAGATCAAGTAGCTGAGCTGGACCCAGATCAGATTTATTTTTCCTGCATTGCATTATTCATCTGTAAATGTGTTCTGAAAATGAGCCATGTTGTGGATACAGTTACTAAAGTGGTAAACTTCATAAGAACAAAATGTTTGTCTCACTGTTGGAAGAGACAGTCGGGTCATGCAGATCTCCCCTACCACACAAATGCGAGTTTGGGGAAGGTGCTTAAAAAGGTGTGGGACCTGAAGTTGGAGATTGCAAATTAAAGGAAAATATGTGGATTTCCCTGCAAGATAAAGAATGGTTGGCTGATATTGCCTTCACCGTGGACATCATGGCCCTCATGAATGAACTGAATTCCAAACTACAAGGGAAGGGCCTTTTTGCACATCAGATGTGCAGCTTGTCAAAGCCTTCAAGGGAAAATTACTCCTCCTGACCTGCCAAGTAGAAGACAACAATCTCACCCACCTTCTGACACTACTAGTCTGTTCCCTATCAGATGACCAGCGGGAGAAGTATACATCGCTGCTGAGTGCTTTGAATGGTGAGTTTTCTCGTCGTTTTGAGGATTTCAAAGTGTTGGAAAATGACATGCTGTTGGTTTCTTCTCCTTTCACCTTCAATGTGGATAACGCTCCCACTGACCTGCAACTTGAGCTTATCGATCTTCAGTCTGATGCAGTGATTGGAGAACTTTTCAAAACAATGTCACTGACAAGGTTCTATGCATCTCTCGATGAACAAAACTTTCCAAAGATTAGGAGTAATGCCCAGAATATGTTTGTAATGTTTGGGTCAACCTACGTATGTGAACAGACATTTTCAGTGATGAATATAACAAGTCAAGGCACAGATCATCTCTTACTGACTCTCACCTCTCAGCAGTCCTGCGCATAGCGACGTCATAAACTATACCTGACTTCACTGCTCTAGTCAATGCCCGTCAGAGACTTCACTCCTCACACTGATTGAGTAATTTAAATGTAATGATGAGCTCTCTCTCTTTCTTGTGTTTTTGTGTATACCCGTTAACAAGAGTTCTGTCCGTGGTGCTGAATGCACAGTATACGTTTCCCTCTGTGTAGTTCATTGCATGTTTAATAATGAAAATATCTACCAAAAGGAGAACATGGATGTGGTTTATTTCTGTGCATGTTAAAAAAGTAAAATACGTAGCATATCTGGATGTGATTTACAGTAGATATATCTGTCAACCGTCACATTATGTATAATCCTGTAATATGATTCTGTCCCGCGATGGCAAAAATATATTCTAATGTGTCCCTCCATGGAAAATAATTGCCCAGGCCTGATCTACAGTATTTTCTTAAGAATGAGAGAGCAGCACTGTAGCAGAGACTATGCCAATGACACCCAGTTGGAGGTTTAATCCTGATGACTTTTCAGGGAGAGCTATCCTCATATAGAAGTACTTAGCTGTATTTCCTGTGCTGGCTGGCTTAGTGGAACAGCCCTCTGAAGTCATCTTTCCACTGTCCGCACTGGGCTGCATCTCCAAGGTGTTGTGCTGCTAGCATTATTACTTTCCAGTCTGTTTGTCACCGTGTGGTCCTAAATACTCCATGTGTGTCCGTCCCCCATCATTGCTGCTGTCTGGCCTGGCGCAGTACTATCCACCAATTAGCATGCTAGCTCATCCCTTCCAGGATCAATGACCAGGCTCTCTGGTGAGACGGTGTGCCGGGGACCTGTGGTTTGGCAACAGACTGAGTCTGTGTCTCCTGACCCTAACCCCGGAGAAGGGACTGTCCTAGCCAAGGAACTCCTGGGCGGGCGGTAATTTGTCTTGGTTTGTTGTCATCTTCAGACAGTTATGAGTCAATGGTTATATTATGGTTAGGGCTAGGGCTCCCACACTTTATTTACAGTTTTTGTCTGGTATTTAAATAAATTATGTCGTACCAGTGTGTACTTTCATATAAATGTTTTCACTTATGATTGGAACCTTTCCTACTGGGCACTAACGTCAGTTCAACCTCTAGTTTTGATTTACATTTGGTTGAGACTTTTTTTAAATCCAATCAGTTTTCCACGTTGATTCAACGTCATCACATTTTATTTTTGGTTGAAATGACATGGAAACAACGTTGATTCAATCAGTTCTTTTTATCATTAATCCATATTCTGAAATGTTAAAGATGCAGAAATCACTCTCTGCCATTTCCTGGTTTATAAAACATTGGTAAGGTCTCTCTTATGGCCCACTGTACATGTAGCTACTTTACATGCTGAACCTAAAGTCAAGATGATGGAGCATCCTGTCAAGGTTCTGTAGCAGATGTACCACCTTCCTCTATGCAGATCCTTTCAGATGACAGGTGAAGGACTTGGGTCTTTTCTGAGGAAAAATATCAGGTCAGTGAAGATTTTTCTAAGGGTAACAATCCCCTCACGTTGATCTATGACTCCGTCAGATAAGAGGGAGGTTGTGACTACTTTGATGTTGTTTAGGCCTATTCTGTTCCTGGCTCAGTGAGTGAATGAATAAACCAGAAGATGTTAATTGAGCGATAAAGTATTTTCACTTGTTGACTGATAGAAGCCAGACCTTTTCTTTTCTCAGTAAAGTTCTCTCTGCCCTCTGTTTTGGTTCTACTGTAATCGTTTGGGAACAGTTGTTTCACCAAAGTGTGTCCACAACAGTTACAGAAGCCGGCATCCCCCTGTAATCTGGGGCCTACTGTTTTATACAGATGTAGGATCTTAATCTGATCACCCTTTCGCAGGAGAATTTGTAGTTTATTTGAGGTTTAAAAAGTTTTCTGACGTTTGTAATTTCCACGTTGAAATTTCATGCTTGATTTTTTTTTGTTACAAAAATATATCAACCCCTACAAAAATGTCCATTCATTATAACCCACATAATAATTCTAATTTCCTGTTGCTGCAGGATTATTTTCCTGTTGTAGTAAACTGGCTCAAATTAAGGTCCTACATCTCTTAAGATCACATTTCAGTTTGAAAACCAGTGGAAATCAGTTTGAAGACTCTGGACTTGCTTTGTCTCCAAATGAGCAACAGCTGCTGTGTCCAAACACATTTGGGAAAGATGTGCCAGTGGCTTATGCACATTATCAAAGACCATAGGAGGCTGCTGAGGGGAGAACGGCTCATAATAAAGTCCGGAACGGAGCAAATGGAATGGCATCAAACACATGGAAACCGTATGTTTGTATTTGATACCGTTCCACTAAATCTGCTCCATCCATTACCATAAGCCCGTTCTTCCCAATTAAGGTGCTACCTACCTCCTGTGTCAAAGACCTTTCCTTTGGTCATCATCTACGCTGTATCTTAATTAATGTCCTACTCCAGGCACAGCTCAATGGGTGGTCCATGTATCCTCATCAGACCACCTCCTTGAATGCCCTACTCCTTGAAGTTTGCAGTTCTGTAAAAAACAAAGTACAGATTTTGCTCAAAAAATATAAAGTATTTTTTACCCTTTAGTGTGTGTACTCACTGTAATTATACTTGGGATATCACTTTAACAGGAAAGGTTTTAGAAAAATCACTGGAGGATGTTGTAATGTATATGCCTGGAGTGAGAAAGCAGGTGCAGAAAGTGAGTTTTAATACTGAACAGATACAAAAGAACAAACATGGGAAGAGTACTGCAAGTGAGAAAAAAACCAATAACACCTAAGAACTGATGACAACAGAGGGTGACAGTACCCCCTTCCCGATGTGCAGCTCCACCCGCAGGACCACGCAGGGCAGAAGGATGGCCCATGGGCGAGAAGTGGGCCGGTCCGGACGGCAAAGATGGAACTCTCGGATGATGTTGGGATCTAGAATGTCGTCCACGGGAACCCAACCCTGCTCCTCTGGACCGTACCCCTCCCAGTCCCCAATTGACTGGAGCCGACCCATACGACGTTGAGTTCAGGAGGGATCTGACACCATAGGCGGGGCTTCCCTATGTATATTTACTGCAGAGTGGGAGGTTCCTGGTAGAGAGCCAGATGCAATCACCAGGATGGAATACGGGTGCCTCACTGCGGTGGTGGTCCGCCTGCTCCTTCTAGAGGCGTACGGCGACGTTGGAGCCTCACGTGAGCAGCGTGCCAAACCCAGGACACATCTGTCCACAACAACCATAACAGTGGTGAAACCATCAGACAGGGGAAGATCAGTAACAAAGTCTATGGACAGATGGGACCAAGACAGATGTGGCAAGGGCGAGGGAAGGAGTTTTCCTGCTGGAGCGTGCCGGGGAGATTTGGATTGGGTACATATGAAGCATGAGTTTGTATTTGTATTTATTATGCATCCCCATTAGCTTCTGCCAACGCAGCAGCTACTCTTCCTGGGGTCCAGCTAAATTAAGGCAGTTTATACCATTTTTAAAACATTACAATACATTCACAGATTTCACAACACACTGTGTGCCCTCAGGCCCCTACTCCACCACTACCACATATCTACAGTACTAAATCCATGTGTATGTATAGTGCATACTCTATGTTATCGTGTGTGTGTATGCATGTGTCTGTGCCAATGTTTGTGTTGCTTCACAGTCCCCACTGTTCCATAGGGTGTTTTTTTATCTGTTTTTTAAATCTAATTTTACTGCTGGGATGCGTTACTTGATGTGGAATAGAGTTCCATGTAGTCATGGCTCTATGTAGTACTGTGTGCCTCCTATAGTCTGTTCTGGACTGTGAAGAGACCTCTTGTGGCATGTCTTATGGGGTACGCATGGGTGTCTGAGCTGTGTGCCAGTAGTTTAGACAGACAGCTCGGTGCATTCACATGTCAATACCTCTCATAAATAAAAGTAGCGAGAAGTCAATCTCTCTTCCACTTTCAGCCAGGAGAGATTGACATGCATATTATTAATATTAGCTCTCTGTGTACATCCAAGGGCCATCCGTGCTGCCCTGTTCTGAGCCAACTGCAATTTTCCTAAGTCCTTTTTTGTGGCACCTGACCACACGACTGAACAGTAGTCAAGGTGCGACAAAACTAGGGACTGTAGGACCTGCCTTGTTGATAGTGTTGTTAAGAAGGCAGAGCATTACTTTATTATAGACAGACTTCTCCCCATCTTAGCTACTACTGCATCAATATGTTTTGACCAGGACAGTTTACAATCTAGCGTTACTCCAAGCAGTTTAGTCATCTCAACTTGCTAAATTTCTACATAATTTATTACAAGATTTAGTTGAGGTTTAGGGTTTAGTGAGTGTTTTGTTCCAAATACAATGCTTTTAGTTTTAGAAATATATAGGGCTCCTATTCCTTGCCACTCACTCTGAAACTAACTGCAGCTCTTTGTTGAGTGTTGCAGTCATTTCAGTCACTGTAGTAGCTGACGTGTATAGTGTTGAGTCATCTGCATACATAGACACTCTGGCTTTATTGAAAGTTACTGGCATGTCGTTAGTAAAAATGTAAAAAAGCAAGGGGCCTAAACAGCTACCATGGGGAATTCCTGATTCTAACTGGATTATATTTAAGAGGCTTCCATTAAAGAACACCCTCTTTGTTCTGTTAGACAAGTAACTCTTTATCCACATTATAGTAAGGGGTGTAAAGCCATAACACATACACATCTAACAAGACAGCCCCCACAATCATTTTATCATAAATTTCTCTCAGCCTATCATAATTTATTTGTGTAAGTGCTGTGCTTGTTGAGTGTCCTTCCCTATAAGCATGCTGAAATTCTGTTTTGTGAAATTTGTTTACGGTGAAATAGCATTGTATCAATAGCATTGTATCTGGTCAAACACCATTTTTTCCAGAAGTTTACTAAGGGTTGGTAACAGGCTGATTGCTCGGCTATTTGAGCCAGTAAAGAGGGCTTTACTATTCTTGGGTAGCGGAATGACTTTAGCTTTCCTCCAGGCCTGAGGGAACATGCTCTCTAGTAGGCTTACATTTAAGATGTGGCAAATAGGAGTGGCAATATCGTCTGCTATTATCCTCAGTAATTTTCCATTCAGATTGTCCAACCCCAGTGGCTTGTCATTGTTGATAGACAACAATAATTATTTCGCCTCTTTCACGCTGACTTTACAGAATTCAAAAGTACAATTCTTGTCTTTCATAATTTAGTCCAATATACTTGGATGTGTAGTGTCAGTGTTTGTTGCTGGCATGTCATCCCTAAGTTTGCTTATCTTGCCAATGAAAAAGTAATTAAAGTAGTTTGCAATATCAGTGGACTTTGTAATGAAGGAGCCATCTGATTCAATGAAAGAGCCAAGTTGACTTTTTTCCCAAAATTTAATTTAAGGTGCCCCAAAGCTTTTTACTAACATTCATCTTTGTTTCATAGTGTAGTTTATTTTTATTTAGTTTAGTCACATTTCTTAATTTGCAGTACGTTTGCCAATCAGTTGGGCTGCCAGACTTAATTGCCATACCTTTTGCCTCATACCTCTCAACCATACCATTTTTCAATTCCGCATCAATCCAAAGGGATTTAACAGTTTTTACAGTCATTTTCTTAATGGGTGCGTGCTTATTAGTAACTGGAATAAGTACTTTCATAAATGCGTCAAGTGCAGTGTCTGGTTGCTCCTCATTACACACCACAGACCATCAAATATTCTTTACATCAACATATGAATCACTACAAAACTTCTGGTATGACCTCTTATACACTATATTAGGCCCAGCCTTTGGTTTTCCTAGATATGGCTATTACATTGTGATCACTACATCCTATGGATTTGTATACTGCTTTAAAAAAAATATCTGCAGCATTAGTAAAGATGTGATCAATACATGTTTAATTCCTGTGCTGTTTGTAACTACCCTGGTAGGTTGACTGACAACCTGATCCAGGTTGCAGGTACTGGTTACATTTTGATGTTTTTTCCTGAGTGGGCAGCTTGATGACAGCCAGTCACTATTTAAATCACCCTGAAAATATACTTCTCTGTTGATATCACATACATTATCAAGCATTTCACACATATTATCCAGATACGGACTGTTAGCACTTGGTGGTCTATAGCAGCTTCCCACAAGAATAGGCTTTAGGTGAGGCAGATGAACCTGTAGCCATATTACTTCAACAGTATTTAACATTAGATCGTCTCTAAGCTTTACAGGAATGTGGTTCTGAATATAGACTGCAACACCGCCTCTGTTGGCATTTCTGTATTTTTGGTAGATGTTATAACCCTGTATTGCTACCACTGTATCAAAGGTATTATCTAAGTGAGTTTCAGAGAATATGAATGTCATCTGTACAAGCTAGTTATTGACTTCATCGACCTTGTTTCTTAGGCTACATATGTTAATATGGGCCATTTTTTTAGCACTTTTCTGGGTTGCTTGATTGTTTTTAAGGCTTTACTGGGAAGCTTATCTGAGGTAGACTTACTCATGTTATTTTCGTTGGAGCTGATAGTGCAGGGTGAGCTGCATAACGTTGTCTTCCTACTATTGCACACCACCTCAGTGCTAACAGTGTAACTCTGGTTTATAGGCTCATGATTACTGCTTACAATAGCTGTAGGATAAACAGATGTATTCAGTGCAATTAGGGGTACATACATTAAATTACTTACATTGTGTTTGTCAATGCCCCTAAGATCATGTACATTTGATGCAGCATTATGACGACTCATTGCCACAATGGTAGGGATTATCTGAGATGGTCTTGGATCATTTACCAGTCATTGTTTCAACGCAGCCTTGAAATGCGTGGACAGAGTCCAGGAGCCAAGATGATTTGGATGGACTCCGTCATTCCTGTAGAGTATATTCTTTTTCCAGAAGGTGTCAAAGTTATCAATAAAAGTGACTCCAGCAGAGCTACAGTAGTGTTACGAATCCCTTTTACCCTGCAGTCTAGGGGGAATGGAATAGAGACCCGCAACATATCTTATGCAAATTATTATAGTGAAAAGGAACAGTGAGAACAGAAAACACAGACAACTTAAATCTACCGTCAAACACAAATGGTTTATTTTAAACACACGGTAAAGTGGTGTGGGGAAAAGGGGCTGAGCTGGACCCAAGGAAGGAAATAATAGACATTCAAAAACCCCTAAGCTAATCTACCTGCGTCACGAATAGCTAGCTAACTAACCAAGTCCGCCCAGTTCTAACTAATGTATTTAACACAGGGTTTCCTACGGGTAATGTATGCCCAAGGGCGGCTTGTCTGGTTATCCCCTTTTCCGCCAACAAACAAACAGCAATACAACACAACAGTACATACTCACAGGCTCACAGTTAATGTGAGATGTTGGCACCTAAACAAGAGCAATAGCACACACAAACAAACCAACAGCAACTGGGCTTCAACAAATACTAAACAGAACTAGAGCTCTGTAGCTACAAAACAAGCCAGCTACTAAACAACAAGAGTGCAATGCATACACGAGAGTCAGTTACTAAACAACAGAGTAATGCATACGAGAGCTACAAACCCAGAGTGCTACATACCAAGAACAAGAGAGAGAGAGAGATAACTGACTGGGTTTTAAACCAAGGGAAAGGGGATGTGATTGGGTAAGGGAAAAGGAGCAGGTGTGTCTTCTGATTGGGACTGATTGGTGATTGATGACTGCTGATGAGTGACACCTGTGACTAGGGCAGAAGGAGAGAAAACAAATACATACACAGGATACCTGTATCCGTAACAGTAGTCTTTAGCCAGATGTGTAATGCCAGCAGTCTGCTGAATCTTTCACACCCGCGGCCCAACGATGGTACTGGACCTGAAATTATTCTACCATCTGTGGTAGAACAGTCGGAAGCAGCCTTGTCATGTCCTGTACTCGTGCTCCTGGGTAGCACAGGGTTTTTGCCTTGGTGACCGAGATGTTTTTCACCATAGAGCTGCCTATGATGACAGCTGGTGATGTTGAATGGGCCGGTCTCTCAGGCAGCCTCACGGTCTGGTGAGGCTGGGAGCTCCGAGGATCTGAACCCGAGGTAGAAGCCACCGGAGAGAGAGACAAAACCGAGGACGAAGACGCAGGTACCTCTGGATCCGATCTTGATTGGGAAGCCACTAATGACCAAGGCGCTGGATCCTCTGGATCCAGGGCGGAAAAGCTGTTTCTGGTCTGTGTCAGTTCCGGGCTCAACATCTCCATGGAGACCCCGGTTGCCAGAGGACGCCTTCTTCGACTTCCACGGCGAGTGACGTACCTTCATGGCTGGTTGGTTGGGTTGAGAACAGCTCCATTCTCCAGGGAAGGGGGAGACCCCTTTGGGGATGGAACCCTGCCTAGCACCGGCCAGTCGGTTGTGGAGAGCCAACATGGTGGCGAAACTTCCACCAGACCAGAGCGGCGTCCGGCTACCGGGGTGGAAGAAAATAAAAAGTAGGTGGGCGTGGCTCCCCAGTAGCATATGTAGGTTTGCTTCTTGCAAGCAGTTGCTACATTGAAAGTCAGCACGGTCCACATTGTCCCGGAACAAAGCAAAGTAAACACAGCTCCTGCAACGCTGGAAACATTCAATAGCGGCCTCCGTTTGAGACCGCCGAGCCAGCTAGGCTAGCTGGGCTTTCGCGTCTCTCCACCTATACGGAATCTGTATGTGCCCACCAATCGGACCTCCTGTATCGTTGGCCCCGTGTTTTGGGACGTAGATGTGGACATCCGCCAGGCTCTATAGAGGAAACCTGCTCCTGCCACCTGCCCTCCAGTACAGATCTACATCCCCACGGGGGTGAGAGAGCGGTTGTTGACCTGGGCACATCCATTTTTTGCCACTGGACACCCAGGTATCACCTGCACCATCAAATCCATCTCCCAGAAGTACTGGTGGCCCACCTTGGCACAGGACGTCATCTACTAGGTCTCTCCAGAGATGTTTGTTGTTGTTGAACGCTGTCGAATGCCCGAAACCTGAACTAAAGACCTCGGTTTAAAAGCCGACAGTGTTTTTATATGACAGTGTTTTTATATACTTTTATTTTATTATGAATCCTGCAGCGGTCTCAAATGGAGGCCGCTATTAAACGTTTCCAGCGTTGCGCTCCCGAAGAAAGTTATCCAGACAGATGGCCATCGAGATGAGTGTCCAAGGATATTATGGTGGCAAAATTGCAAGATTATGTTATAATGCTTTTGTTGCATAAATGGTTGTTTTATTCAACAGACTAGAGTATTCTTAACTATTGTGTGTCTGTTCTACTGAGGATGGGCCTCTGGGAGATAACACTGACAGGAGATTTACGATGTAGTTTGGGTGATAAAACCTAAAGAGCATTCCAGAGCATGAGTTAACGTTTCTGTTCTTTACCGTACCAGGGAAAGATGGTTCCAGTTTGGAGTCGGAGGGCCAGACACTGGTCTCTATCCAATGAAACTGTTGACACAGCAGATACTGTCTGCAATGTATTATAGGTATCTTTCATACAAATCTTAACCTTGTGACCCATTCTATATATCTGTTGTTCGCCATGTAGGTTGAAAGGGGTGTATCTTGGCTATAAAAGGCCTTTGTACTTTTGTCTCGGCGCTCTCAACGAATCATCAGAGATGGTGATTCGTCGACCAGCCATCGCTATTGCAAAGCTCTCACTATTAAAGATTTAGTTTAAGTATAACTCTGACTTGTGTTATAAGTTTGTCTCTCCTCATTTGATAGTAAAGAAATGAACCACCACAATATGTTGTCATCCCGACATGCCAACTCTGTCTGGACCTCCTCGCGCAGACCAGTACGGAATAGATATGCGGAGTGCTGGCTCATTCCATCCGCTGGAGGCTGCCACAGGCAAAAGGTGAGGCTCTTGGCATCCTGCCAGTCTGGGCACCCTGCCAGAGCTGTAAATGTCGCTCAGCTCCCTCTCTGCCCTGTGGAGGATGGTCAAAGACTGCCCAGAACAAAGCCATGAACCTCTTATACGAACCCAGCTCCTCCTCTCCTCCCTCCCAGGTGGCCGTAGCCCACACCAACACCCATCCGGTCAGCAGGGAAATTACCGTGGCAACCTTGGACCTCTTGGTGGTGGGAGCTCCCATCTGATTGACAAACTAGAGGGAGCAATGGAGTAGTAAGCCACGGCATTTTGATGGAGTACCATCATATTTCTCCGGAAGGGATAGTCGGGCATCGCTGACCTGGGTGGACGGCTGGGTAAGATGGGGGACTGGCTCACTTGTAAAACCCGTGGTAGGAGGCCGTCTGATAGGGGTATGGAGAACCTCGCTGGTTGTGTCGAGGCGGTGGAGAACACAGAGGACCTCCTCCATGGCCGTACCCAGTTTCGCCAGCTGGTCGTGGGGTTGATGGAGTAGATGACCTTGTTAACCTCTTACGTTTGGTTTATTGTTTTCCCAGTTACGTAACAAATAAAGTATGCATACTGGATACCTCGCTGC
>QNTS01003871.1:34774-48432 GCA_003317085.1 Hucho hucho
CCAGTGCGCATCGTGAGTCCAACACGGCCTGTTCCTGCTCCCCGCACCAGAGTTCCTGTGCGCATTGCGAGTCTAGCACAGCCTGTTCCGGCTTCCTGCACCAGGTCCCCTGTGCGCTTCGTGAGTCCAGCACGAACTGTTCAGGCTTCTAGCCCAGGGCCTCCGGTGTGTGACCTCGGGCCAGCACGGCCGGCACCGGAGCCGCCACCTTGGACAAAGAGACCCACCCGAAGACCCCCCCATGGACTTTTGCCTTTGGGGGGGGTACTGTCACGTCCAGGCCTGAGTTTTACAGGCGGGCGTGTTTAGTTTCGTTTTTGGTGTAGGGTTTTTTGGTTCTAGGTGTGATTTTCTATGTTGGGTTAATGGTTCCCAATTAGAGGCAGCTGAGTGTCGTTACCTCTAATTGGGAACCATATATATGTTTGATGTTCGGTTCTTAGCTTAAGTGTTTATTATATGTTCCGTTGTTACGATCTTCGTTTGGTTTATTGTTTTCCCAGTTATGTAACAAATAAAGTATGTATACTGGATACCTCGCTGCGCCTTGGTCCGTCACTCAGGAAGATCGTGACAAACGCGCATCCTCTTCTGTTTACTTCTTGTGACCACTTCCCAATTCTTCTTCTATTACCATCCAGACCAACTAAACATAATCAAAACACTGTCTAGAGACTGTTGACATCCAGTGGAAGCAATAGGTACTGAAATCTTACTCCCTTATATGGTCATTTTCAATAGGGAGGGGTTCAAAATGAGGCAATGTGTCAAAATCACTTTTTCCAGGACAGAAATTCCTTGGATTTTCGCCTGCCATATCCGTTCTGTTATACTCACAGACAATATTTTAACACTCTTAGAAACGTCAGAGTGTTTCCTATCCAATAGTACTAATTATGTGCATATCCTATTTTCTGGGCCTGAGTGGGAGGCATTTTACTTTGGGCACGCCAGACTCTCCAAAACCGTCACCTCGGGAGCTGCTCCCTAAGAAGTTAATTAACTTCTTAGGGCTAGGGGGCAGTATTTTGAAGTTCGGATGAAAAACGTGCCCAAAGTAAACTGCCTGTTACTCAGGCCCAGAAGCTAGGATATGCATATAATTAGTAGCTTTGGATAGAAAACACTCTGAGGTTTCTGCAACTGTTAAAATAATGTCTATGAGTATAACAGAACTGATATGGCAGGCAAAAACCCAAGCAAAATCCATCCGGGACGTCTGAATCAGTCATGTCACACTGTTTTCAATTGGCATGCTATTCAATGCAGGGGATTTTAGCTCCCAGATTGCAGTTCCTATGGCTTCCACTAGATGTCAACAGTCTATAGAAAAAGGTTGGAACGTTCAATCATGAAAATCAAGGGAGTAAGACCACTAGTTCCTGAGTTCACGTCATGTGTACTGTTGTGGATTTTGCGCATAACAGGGAGTGCGCACTCAGTTCTTTTTCTCTTCTATTCAGCAGGTTATATTCCGTCTGAAATATTATAGTGTATATTCATTTTAGGGTATCTGAGTATTGTTTACAAATGCTGTTTGACTTTTTTTGGCGAACTTTACGGGTACTTTTGGGATATCGTTTGTCTGCATGGATGAAAGCCTTTGGGCAGGTGGATTACTGAACAAAACGCGCCAACCAAATGAAGCTATATGGATACAAAGAGGAACTTTATCGAACAAAAGGACCTTTTATTGTGTAACCTGGACGCTTTGACATGCCATCAGAGGAAGATCATCAAAGGTAAGCAATTTGTTTTATTCTATTTTTGGCCAAAACCGGGAGGACTAGAAGCAGGAGAATAGCAAAAGGAGTACGGGAAAAACACGCCGGTTGACTTGACTAACATACAAGACGAACTGGCACAGAGAGACAGGAAACACAGGGATAAACACACTGGGGAAAATAAGAAACACCTGGAGGAGGTGGAGACAATCACAGGAACAGGTGAAACAGAACAGATGTGTTGTGTTGCAACATGCAAACCACAAAAAAGGAAACTTAACAAAAATCATTAACCAATCTTAAATGGACATCTAACAACAACGTGTGTATCAGATTGAAGACACCATGTCTGTCTCTGACTTTAATCCGTTTACTGAAAGTCACAGATTGGTCAGCTGAGGTTACATCTACTGTCTCCTCTTCGCCGAAGACGTGAAGGAGAGAAGGAAGAGGAGGGCTTGGCAGCTGGAGTAAAGTGGGAATGAGGAGAGGAAAATGTAGTGAGGCCATGGGCTGGCTTTGTCTAGTCTAGTACTCCCTTAGGAGGACTGTTATAGATTAGAAAAAGGGACTTTCTCAAGTGCCCTGTATCATGTATAAAAAGCACATTTAAACATGACAAATTGCTCATCAGAAGCAGACGATTCAACTTTCAGAGAACACATCTTCCACTTATGAGGGAATTATGTAAAAGCTTCATTGCAGTGTAAGCTAGAGCTAGGCAACATCATCATTGCTGAACAAACATGTTAAAGTCAGTTTTTTTTGGTATCGCATCCTTTTGCAATATCTTTTTCAACCATGTAAATACTTGGTAACTATGCACCTAAATGGTAATTCAATCATGAGAAATGGTGCATGAAAGGTAGTGAACAAGAACGACAGGAGCAGTCAGAGCTACTGACGAGCCCAGAGGGGACAATGTACTGAAATTAGCTCTTAATACTTACTCCTTGTAAATTACTCAGCAGACTAAGTGCTCGGATGTAGTTACTGTTAAAATGCTACTAATCATCTACCTGATGGTTTTATGTCACCTCAGGCACTGTAGGAGGAAGTGATCTGTTTATTGTGCTTGGCACAAAGAGGTATAACAGTACTGTACAACAAGTATTATGTAACAATACGTACCTGCACTGTAATAACACTGTTGCTATGTTGATACCATGTGAATATGTAGGTTTTTTGGATACCCAGAAGTTTGAGTGGGTTGTCTATGTTGATTGAATACAGGCCCTATTCGCCCTCTCTCATTCACTCCATTTTGACAAAGTAGGTGTTACCAGGCTGCTAACCTTCAGGCTTTTGCTTCACTCTACAGGCCTTTGGTTCACTCTCTGAGACCTAAACCCAGTCAGTCACCTGGAGAGTTTACTGCTAAGTGGTAAAGGTTCACAGATGAAACCTTCTCCATGGACACCTTCCAATGCTTTCTTCTATCGACCCACTACACTTCAACTTTCATTTACAGAGCCGTGTGGGAAATGAGTGTTTTTAAAATAGACCCCAGTCCCCCTCAGGTGGAAAAACAACACTGCTCTCCAACGCGCAGGCGGCACTTCCCGGTCAAGAGCCCCTAGTGAGATGACGGGTCTATAAACGTGGAACTTACAGTATGACACACTTCTCTGCCTTCTTTTAGCTGTTATGTTTTCATAACCTTAAAGTGCAGGTTATGCAAGAGCAGTTATGAACAGCCAGGTAAACAGAGAGGAGGTGGTGAAATGGAGATGCTATCCATGGGGTGAAGGAAACTGACCCAGATCCATGACTGTGAGAATGACTGATTTTAGAGGGAGAGAGATCCAAGTCTTTCCTATTGGAGAGGTTCAGAAGCCATTGATCCCCCTGGTGTTTGGCCCTGCAGCTCTAGGCTGCGGTGAGATTTATTGATCATGAGCTCTAAACTGCTCTTTGGCGAGGATTCGTCTGGCGAGGTCTGCCATGTGATACTGGTACTCCTACATCTTTCCACTAGGAGGTGGATAAAGCAGGATGGGTTACAAAAGACTACCATAATTCCATTAGCGTCCTAACTTGAGATCTGCACATACTGTAACTCATAACTTCTGTTTAAATCATGCATTGCGTAACTTAGGAGCACTGAACATAAATCCGGCCATAGTGACAGGTAGCTTTTGTGGAAGCCAACACAACCCTACACACACATTAACTTAACACGTTAGAGACTGTCCACCTGTCTTCAGCTGCTAATCATGGGATGATTTTATAAGCTCATGCCGACTCCAGTGATATTTCACTCTTGATTTCGCCATTTTTTTTGCTCCGGTCTTGACATGATGTCGGCGCTTACAGATGTCTTTTATTAGGTGGACGAGGTCATTTGTCCCCAGCCAGAGGTTTCCTGACTGACAATGACACAACTTCGCCACCGCTGGCCAAATGTGTCATGTCAGCTGGAAGCGAGACGTGTCTGTCACACGTGGAGCGTACAGTAGGCCTGACCTTGGGGTCAGCTGCAGCCACAGAGTAGCTGTAACTGGCTTGCTGTATTGGAGTCCTCAGATCTGAAACCATAACCGCAAGTGCTGAGAAATGTGATGTTGTTTACAGTCTGTTTCTACGGTATGGTTTCTGTGCCACTGATTGTACTAGCTTTGTGGGATGGTAAACTGACACAGTTTGACTGGGAGACTTTCTTTCATACATTGTTGCCTTTTGTCTGGTAAAGTGTGACTTGAGTCTGTTATTAGTAAGTCCCTGGTGCCAGCTATTGATATGGTTTAGAATTTACTGACATTTCATGTTGTGTTTTTATAATGCTAGATGAACTGGGATCTTGTTATGTCACCATTGTGTCCCCCTGCTTTGCTTTGATGATGACATAAAAAAAACTGCAAAAAGCTTTTGAGCTTTGCCATGGGTGAATGTCACTGGTTACCATTATTATATTGGCCCCTGTGTGGAACATTTGAGCAATTACAAGTTCTTGTACTGTACTGAGTATGTTCTCATTTAAGCCAAGATGTGATGGAAATATGTCATACAGTATAATTCTTAGATTCCCCATTTCAGAGACAATTCTTCCATTCAGATGGCGGACATATGAAAACCTTCTGTTCTCATTCGACTGGTCATAAAGTGATACATTTGGGGCCTGCAATAACAGTGAACGGACATTAGCAATCACACGTTTTCCGAAAGTCAGTTGTCATCAGCACAGCTAAGTGCAAAAACGTTATGCCAGATTATTTCAAGCAGGAGTATAACTAACTACTGTAAAAATATATATATATCATGTGGGAATGACCTCGTCCCGATGTTGAAGGATTGTAGACAAGACAGTTCATAAGTAATAATTAGTTGCTGATAGCCTTCTTGCATCTCTTTGTTATGTAACCTCTCTCTCCGAGATTGTTTTTTCCCTCCAAAATGAGAAACATGCATTGATTGCAGTGTTGTGCAGTGTGTCATGGCTCTGGATGTCATAAAGCCATAGAAGTCGCCATTAAACATCAAGAGACTTACACTAGCCGGCCAACAATTCTGGCCTCAGGGAAGACGGGCTAATATCCTCCTAATTGAAACCGTGCCCCCTGCTTAGAAAAGGCCAAATATACAGTATGTTCTCCCAGAGCTTTTTTAATTTGTCTACCTCTTTCTACCCCATCCGTTGGCCTTTTTAAGTAATTCACTTTTCTAAAATGCTTTGTATCTCGTTAAACTCACGGTCTGTCTTAGAACCATAACCTTCCATCTTTGACATCATCCTCCTTCCATGTTATTGACTCTCATTCAAGCAGATATGATCAACACAGCACATTTACATCCTCACATATCCTGCATCTCCCTGTATGTAGAAATTAAGTTCAATTCCAAAACACTATACAGTACATCCATTTTCAAAAATGTGGGTAAATTCATTTTTTTGTTTAAATAAATTATGTAAGAGATTGGTGTGTTTTTTTCCCAATCTAATCATGGCATAGGGTTGGTAAATGACACGTGTATTTGTTTGTATCCTTTCACTAGGTAGTTTCATTTCAGAGGGACAAACAATCACATTTCGTTGCAAAACTATATATATCTGCCTCACTCAGAGAAAAAACTAGCACTGCAAGGTGTGAAAAATTATTAACAGTAATATGGGCTCTGGTCAAAAGTAGGGCACTACATAACCGCCCTACTACAGAACAGCCATCGGGCATCCGGCATTGCCATCAGCCATTGAGGGAATATTCCTTTAAAATAAATGAAAGCTGCTATACTGCCCGTCTAAGCTCAAGAATTGCCAAGGTTCAATTCTTGATGGCTGACGCACCTGTTCATTTTATCTTGTGAATTAAAATAATGAGAAATAAAGTTGATTTTGGGTGCATATGGCCTGGACTAGACACCACTGGTTATTTTACTAAGATGTATGTGTCACGCCCGCTCCCCCTCCCTGGCGCTCGAAGGCGCCAGGCTCCCCAGCATTACGCACACCTGCCTTCCCCCAGTCAGGTTTATCAGCGATTATTGGACTCATCTGGACTCAATCACCTCTGTCATTACCTCCCCTATATCTGTCTGGTTCCCCACTCTGTTCCCTGCTTCAGCATTAATTGTCATTTGTTGTTTTGTACCCGTTTGCTGACGCTGTTCTTGTCTTGATCTTTGTCTGTTTCCTGATTAAATGTTGACTCCCCGTACCTGCTTCTCATCTCTGGTGTCGGTCCTTACAGTATGAAGTCAAGAAGCTTCTAGCTAGCAGAAACTCTAGCTAGCTAGCTACATTGACTATCATTTAGCACAAGCACTAGCAAAAAATGCATGAGTACTTGCGAAAAACTGGACCAAAGCTATTGTACTTACACATAATCGATGAATATGGTACAATACAATAGGGGAAATCGAATAAAGATGCCGTTCCCCTCTGTTGCTCTCCACTCTCAAAGAATGAACTCTGTGTAGCAGGTAGAATGTCACATTGACACTACGCTGATAGTGGAGCTGAAGGGTAAGGAATAGCCATTGACACTTCGCTGATAGTGGAGCTGAAGGGTAAGGAATAGCCATCAAATCAAATCAAATTTTATTTGTCACATACACATGGTTAGCAGATGTTAATGCGAGTGTAGCGAAATGCTTGTGCTTCTAGTTCCGACCATGCAGTAGTATCTAACAAGTAATCTAACAAATTCACAACAACTACCTTATACACACAAGAGTAAAGGAATGAATACGAGTATGTACATATAAATATATGGATGAGCGATGGCTGACCGGCGTAGGCAAGATGCAGTAGATGGTATGGAGTACAGTATATACATATGAGATGAGTAATGTAGGATATGTAAACATTATATAAATGGCATCGTTTAAAGTGGCTAGTGATACATTTATTTCATCCAATTATAATTATTAAAGTGGCTAGAGATTTGAGTCGATGGCCGAACGGCATAGGCAAGATTCAGTAGATGGTTTAGAGTACAGTGTATACATTTGATATGAGTAATGTCGGATATGTAAACATTATATACAAAATTGTTTAAAGTGGCTAGTGATACATTTGTTACATCCAATTCCTATTATTTAAAGTCGCTAGAGATTTAAGTCAGTATGTTGGCAGCAGCCACTCAATGTTAGTGATGCATTGACACTACGCTGATAGTGGAGCTGAAGTGTAAGGAATAGCCATTGACACTTCGCTGATAGTGGAGCTGAAGGGTAAGGAATAGCCATTGACACTTCGCTGATAGTGGAGCTGAAGGGTAAGGAATAGCCATTGACACTACGCTGATTGTGGAGCTGAAGGGTAAGGAATAGCCATTGACACCACGCTGATTGTGGAGCTGAAGGGTAAGGAATAGCCATTGACACTACGCTGATTGTGGAGCTGAAGGGTAAGGATTAGCCATTGACACTACGCTGATTGTGGAGCTGAAGGGTAAGGAATAGCCATTGACACTATGCTGATCGTGTAGCTGAAGGGTAAGGAATAACCATTGACACTACGCTGATAGTGGAGCTGAAGGGTAAGGAATAGCGTGCCATTTGGGATGAGGTCTTACTCTACCAGACACTATAACACAAGGCTAGATTCATGATGTGTTCAATTTATATGTTAAATATACAGGATACCAACATTCCATTCCAGCTAAACAATGGTTACTTTAAATATAGTTTTGCAAGAAAACCCATTTTAATACACATTGAAAATATATGAGATCAGTAATATTTTACACACACATGAAGATACCTATAACCATTCATTTATGATGAAAAAAACACAAAGGTGAAAAATTGGTGGATACAGCTTTTTGGAAATAAACGTTTTAAATAGACCTCAATATAAATAGCAGAAATTGGTAATAAGGACAAGCAGGCATTGTGGAGGCTGCTGAGGGGAGAACGGCTCATCATAATGGCTGGAACGGAGATAATGGAATGGTATAAAACACCTGGAAACCATGTGCTGAATTCTTTCATACCATTCCACTGAATCCGCTCCAGTCATTACTACGAGCCCAACCTCCACAATTAAGGTGCCACCAACCTCCCGTGGAACCTACACCAGACATAATATTCTACAAACCATTCCCACTCTCTGTGTGGATGTCCAATCGTAATTTCAAACGTAAATCTAGCGTCTCTGGCTCTGCCAAACGTTTCAGATTATAATCATTCCTCTGGGAATTCATCCCCCTCGTTCCTGACAGCCAGCCTCTCCACTGGCACAGTGTGCAGAGCCTCCTCTCCTCTCTAATTTCTGTAGAAACAATCCGATATTTGGACAATTCTGTCTGCCTCAATCTTTTTGTCTGTTTGAACAATCAAGTCCTGGACATGACAGTGAGTTGGCGCTCCACCTCAGGCAGCGCAGACACAGAGAGTATCTGGGGGTGGAAGATCTGGGTCCAGTGTTGATTAACTGATGTCTTTTGGAAGCTCGTATAGTTTAGTTATTTCTTTTGTTTGAAACTCCAAGGAAAATCTCCACGAGAGCACAGATGGTGCGCAGGCAGAGTAACGACACGTTCTCCCCTCCCCAAAACGAACACAGGGATGGGATGGTATGCTATTCAGATCTCCGTAAGGTGACTGATAGACCATGCACTACTACAGCATGTAATCTAAATAAATACATTCTTGGATGTGCTGCTTCCCTTGTCTTTTTTTTCTACTGACATATTAAACAGCACAACTGATTTATCAGCTATTAGTCATTGGCTACTGGCGGATCAGTTGGAGTCCGTCCGATAGAGTCTACAGGTTAAATGGTTTGGATCAGGCCTCTCCAGCCATGTTCCTGGAGGGCTACTGTCCTTTTCACTCCAAACCTACCTAGCTCACCTGATTCCAATAATTAGCTGACTGATCAGCTGCATCAGGTTAGTTACAACTGGGGTTGGAGTGAATACCTACTGGAGGGTAGCTCTCCAGGAACAGGGTGTCTGAACCCTGGTTTAGATGTTTCTCACAGTAAAGAATGTCTACTAAGGGAATACATCATATGAATATTATTGGACTTAGTGAACTCTTGTACACTCTTTGAAAAAAGGTGCAATCTAGAACCTAAAAGCTTCTTTGGCTATTCCCATAGGAGAACCATTTAAGAAACCATTTTTCGTTCCAGTTAGAACCCCTTTGGGTTCCATGTAGAACCCTTTCCACATGGAACCTAAAAGGGTTATACCTGAAACCAAAAAGGGTTCTACCTAAAACCAAAAAGGGTTATCCTATGCGGACAGCCGAAGAACCCTTTTGGAACAATTGTACAGGTAATTCCAACTTTAAGCCGCTCAGTGACTTTTCAGAGTTGTTGAGAGGTTTGATTCTTCTAAGAATCAAACCTACGGTAGGATGGAGGACAGGTGGAGAAGCAATTATATAATACATAAAAAAAATAAAAAAAATCAGCTTTGTAAGATGAACTCTGAAAAATAAATGAAAGGGGAAGAGAGGTTCTGATCAAAACAGGATGAAGAAAGAGTTGCTAGAGTCGATCAGGAAATTCCTCTCAGGAACAAAATAATGAGTTGTATTTCATAGATTTACATGCTTTTTTGGATGAAGAGAAGAGAATGAATGAAAGAAATGGAAGATGTTTTGTCTCTGGGCCTCTTTGAAAAGAAGTCCACTCTCATGACAGCAGTGGCAAATTTGCAAATGTATGTTTTCGAAAGTGATGAGTTATCTTCAATGGAGACGTTTGGCGAACAGGTGTTTTGAATGCTATGGGGTTTACTGTAATGAATGAGGGCAAGCTCATTCACTGACAAGGCCATGCAGATTATTACCCAAGGAATGTATTATGGAATGTCTCCGTCTGTCCTCAGTACTGTCAAAACCTCTTGTCACAACTCATTCAACAGCTGGAGAATTTACAGTCGCCTAATGAGGGTAGATCTTTTCTGGATAGTAGGAGTAATTGATCATTTGTGCAGTCTTTCGGCAACATTATTCCATCCGCTAGAGTCTACAGGTTAAATGCTTTAAATGTTTCTCACAGTAAAGCATCATTACTATGGGATTATTGGGCTCATCTCTTGTACAGGTACAGATGGTCTATCTTCATTTGGCTTCTCAGAGCAGGAAAATAATCCTGCAGCAACAGGAAATGTGAATTATTATGTGGATTATGAGTAATGGATATTTTTGTAAGTGTTGATACATTTTTCATTAGGGCAAATCAAGTCAGAAATGTTCAAGTGGAAAGTATAAACTTTAGAAGCCTTTCGAAACCTTTAATAGACTACAATGTGCATTTCCTGCGACAACAGAGTGATCAAACTAAGATAGCAGATCTGTAATTCAACCTTTAAGCCAAGCAGTGACCTTTCAGAGTTGTTGAGAGGTTTGATTGTTCTAAGGGTTGGATTAAAGTAGTATGGAGGACAGGTGGGGAAGCAATTTGAGACAATACATTTCAATCTCATTTGAAAGCCAGCTGTGGAAGACCAACTCTGAAAATGTAAGGGTTCTGATCAAAACTGGATGAAGAACGAGTTGCTAGAGTCGATCAGGAAATTCCTCTCAGGAACAAATTAGTTGATTGTTTCAGACTGTATTTCATAGATTTGACATGCTTTTTTGGAGGAAGAGAAGAAATGAAAGAAATGGCAGCTGTTTTGTCTCTGGGCCTCTTTGAAAGCAAGTCACTCATGACAGCAGTGGCAAATTTGAGAATGTATGTTTTCGAAAGAGATGAGGTACAGTATCTTCACTGGAGACGTCTGGAGAACAGGTGCTTCGAATGCTGTGGGTTTACACTCCTGACTGAGGTCAAGCTCATTCACTGACAAGGCCATACAGACAATTACCCAAGAAATGTATTATGGAATGTCTCCGTCTGTCCTCGGTACTGTCAAAACCTCTTATCACAACTCAATCAACAGCTGGAGAATTTACAGTCGCCTAATAAGGGTAGATAGTGTCTGGATAGTAGGGGTGATTGAAGGAAAATCTCCCTTGTCATTCCTCCTCTATCGTCCTTCTGTTGAAAAGACATGAACTTCTTATTGCAATGAGCCTTGACAAGAGTGACTGGGGAAGCTGGACTCCTGTCTTGAGTTATGTAACAGAGTTGATGGGTAACAGGCCACGGAGTAGTAGAGTCAGCCAAGTGGATTTAAACACACACACACACAGGATCCCTTACAGGTGCTCAGAGTTCAAGGCTACGAGTCCTTTGACATGTGTCACGTTGTGGTGCGCCGACCACGCCAACCGCACTTACAGGTTTCTTCTCAACCGTCCGGTCGTTGGCATGGTCATGGTGCCTTCAGGGTCTCTCAAATAGGTTAGAGATGTCATTGGATGAAACAGCCCAATGGTTGTTGTTTTTTTTACACTTGAGTCTAATGCATTAGGTTTTAGTTGCAATGGATACTCTCCAGCAGAACCGTATTTATATTATGTCGTTTTTGCTTTCCATCTGTTTCTGATGACCACTCCCCAACTAGCCCTAACCTTGAGTCATTGTATCTGATCCCCAACCAACACCTAACCTCATTGTATCAGAATATCCAACAAACCCTAACCTCATTATATCAGATCCCCAACCAACCCTAACCTCATTGTATCAGAACACCCAACCAACCGTAACTTCACTGTATCAGAACACCCAACCAACCCTAACCTAATTGTATCAGATCCCCAACCAACCCTAACCTCATTATATCAGATCCCCAACCAACCCTAACCTCATTATATCAGATCCCCCAACCAACCCTAACTTCATTGTATCAGAACACCCAACCAACCCTAACCTCATTGTATCAGAATACACAAACAACCCTAACCTCACTGTATCAGATCCCCAACCAACCCTAACCTCATTATATCAGATCCCCAACCAACCCTAACCTCATTGTATCAGAACACCCAACCAACCCTAACCTCATTGTATCAGAACACCCAACCAACCCTAACTTATATCAGAGATGTTGAGACAGCAGAGTGTTACCACTTTATCACTACTATTTGGTACTAACTAACCAAGGCTTTACGGGTAGGTTCAAGAGGATTTAAGGCTAAGGATACGTCCCAAATGGCACCGTATTCCCTATAGTGCAATATATCGTGCAGTAGCAAAAGTAGTGCACTATGTAGGGAATAGGGTGCCATTTGGGACTAATACCAATCTGTATTTGCATTTTTATTTATGGCCTCAAATGACCTTCTCAGCCCTAAGTCATCATCTCAACACCAACAGAATGTTAGTCTGAACTTCAGCCACTGTAACATTATCGCCAAACACTCATAATCCGCTTTGTCTCTCTATTTAGACCCATAATATGAGTCAACTCAACTCCCCGTGAGAAAATGAGAACAGAACCTCGCTCAGTCAGGAAAACCATTGCATGCATCCACAGTCGCTCAAAGTATGGAAAGCCCATTTCTTTTTTATGGTAAATAAAACATTTGTTAACCGTTTCTACTGCTTTTTCTCATTGTTTTACTGTGTTTTTATTTTTAGGTTCATGCCCTACTTTGACATGCCAGTGATTTGATGTGCACATTAGGAGCTTAAAACAGCAAAACTCGGCCAAAACATTTGAGTCCTGGTTGCCCAACGGTTTCCATGTTGTCTGGAATTTGCTCACACTCTCTGTGATGTAGTAATGCTCTGCCCACCTCTGGCATAACACACTCTCTCATTTATCACCACCCTCTTCTCTTGCTTTCTCTAGAAATTGTTGCTCTATCTGTCTCTGTCTCTCTCTCTTGCTCTCTATTTCTCTCTCACGCTCTCTATCTCGCACTCTCTCTCTCGCTCTCTCTCTGCATCTCTTTCTCTCTCTCTCTGTTTATCTGTCTGTCTGTCTGTCTCTCGCTCTCTCTCTCTGTCTGTTTCTCTCTTTCTCAATTCAATTCAAAGGGCTTTGTTGGCATGGGAAACCGATGTTTACATTGCCAAATCAAGTGAAATGGATAAACAAAATTGAAATAAACAATAAAAGTGAACAGTAAATACTACACTCACACATGTTCCAAAAGAATAGAGACAAATGTCATTATGTCTATTTACAGTGTTGTAACGATGTGCAAATAGTTAAAGTACAAAAGGGAAAATAAATAAACATAAATATGGGTGTATTTACAATGGTGTTTGCTCTCTCTCCATCGATTCCCTGTCGTTTTATCCCTCCCCTCTGTTTTCTCACACTTTCTAATCCTCTAATTAATGGTGGTCATTAAAGAAGTTCAGGACTATAAACTTGTGGTCATTAGTCAGTACAGTTGGAATGTCCCACATTTTTTCAACATCAATTCTCCATTAAGACCGCTGAGCTTTTGTTCTCTGAACTTCTCTTGATCTGACACAGGCTGGCTTGTTTGTAGTGAAACTGTTTTGTGTTGAAAATAAGTGTGTGTGTGTGTGTGTATGTGTGTGTGTGTGTGTGTGTGTGTGTGTGTGTGTGTGTGTGTGTGTGTGTGTGTGTGTGTGTGTGTGTGTGTGCGTGCGTGCGTGCGTGTGTGTGTGTG
>QNTS01003871.1:61132-109573 GCA_003317085.1 Hucho hucho
TAGCTAGCTTGCTAATCCTTCTGACAAAAGTAGTAATAATCCAATGAATAATTAAAATGCTGTATTATTTCCATGAACGAAAGCCTTTCAGAAAGTTTAAGTTTCACAAACATTTACATTTTTGTTATTTAGCAGACTTACGGTAGCGAGTGCATGCATTTTCATACTTTTTCAAATCTCTGAAAAAAGCTACCGTCTGAGGACTGAGAGAGAGCATACCGAGAGAATACAATGTGTTGTATCGATCTAAAACACAGGCACAAAGATGCTATGTTATATACCTGCTCTCAGGTTTGAGGTTCTCCACTGCAGTGTGAGTCTGGTTGGTGGTCAGGATGGAGACCTGAGTACCATCTGGTCCCTTTGTCGTGGAGATGACCTCATATTCTACACAACAACCAGGAAATCACTGTTGAATTTAAGAATTGACCAAGTATCCCAATATTCAGACTCACACTTTACAATGTACTCTACCATTAAAAAGTTTGGGATCACTTAGAAATGTCCTTGTTTTTCAAAGAAACTACATTTTTTTGTCCATTAAAATAACATAAAATTTATCAGAAATACAGTGTAGACATTGTTAATGTTGTAAATTACTATTGTAGCTGGAAATGGCAGATTTTTTATGGAATATCTACATAGGCATACAGAGGCCCATTATCAGCAACCATCACTCCTGTGTTCCAATGGCACGTTGTGTTAGCCTTTTAAAATTATAAACTTGGATTAGCTAATTGATCATTAGAAAACCCTTTTGAAATTATGTTAGCACAGCTGAAAACTGTTGTCCTGATTAAAGAAGCAATACAACTGGCCTTCTTTAGACTAGTTGAGTATCTGGAGCATCAGCATTTGTGGGTTCGATTACAGGCTCAAAATGGCCAGAAACAAATAACTTTCTTCTGAAACTCGTCAGTCTATTCTTGTTCTGAGAAATGAAGGCTATTCCATGCGAGAAATTGCCAAGAAACGGAAGATCTCGTACAACGCTGTGTACTACTCCCTTCACAGAACAGCGCAAACTGGCCCTAACCAGAATGGAAAGAGGAGTGGGAGGCCCCATTGCACAACTGAGCAAGAGGACAGTTTTCAGCTGTGCTAACATAATTGCAAAAGGGGTTTCTAATGATCAATTAGCCTTTTAAAATTATAAACTTGGATTAGCTAACACAACGTGGCATTGGAACACAAGATTGATGGTTGCTGATAATGGGCCACTGTACGCCTATGTAGATATTCCATAAAATAATCTGCTGTTTCCAGCTAAAATAGTCAATTTCAACATAAAAAATGTCTACACTGTATTTCTGATCAGTTTGTTGTTATTTTAATGGATTTTTTTGTTGTTGCTTTTCTTTGAAAAACAAGGAAATTTCTACGTTTCCCCAAACTTTTGAACGGTGGTGTATGTTGCTATGCATTTGCATTGTAGTTGGAGTACATAGACGGGTACAGTGTCCCACTCTCCCCACCTGTGGTGTCGTTGTCGGTCTTTTCCCAGTCTAGAATGATGAAGGAGGGGCATCCCTCCACCGTTACCACAGTGAGGTTGGAGGGCGGAGACTTGGGCGGGGCTGTCACGTTTGTCTCCCCGCCCTCCTCCTCTGGGAAGAAGCTGAGAGAGGTGGTGATGGAACAAGGCTCGTCTGGTTTCTTGTCCGTCTTGTAGACTACATGGGGTGCTTAGGGAAGAAAGACATCACATTTAAAGGATCCCTGCAGTACTGGTTCAAAACGACCATTTAGTAACTTAGTATTTTCTGCCGGGGACAATAGTAATGATAGTTACAATACGTTTTTTTTACTTACCAACGAAACGTTTCTTTCCCAATGCGTCCACGTCAGAGGCTGGCAGGGAGCTGAATAATGAGGAGTTCTCCCAGGTTTCAAACCAGATGTCTGTGAGAGGATGAGAAAGGACAAAGATATGCTTTAGAGCTCCACAAAACACATTTAAGGATTTTCCTCACATGGGGCACCAGTAATGTAGGTTTTCTTCTTAAGACATAATTTAGTGCCGAATAGTGATCAGTTATACCGTTGACTGATGGTGCAGTCGTTGTTGTGTGTCTGCGGTCCTGCTTGGCAGGCTTAGCCGTCACTGATGGAAACTTCTTCAAAATGGAGGCCTTGTCTGTTTGCTTCAAGACGTTCAGCTTGTCTGTAGAGAACAGAGAGTTTGGCAAAGCACGTTGTTTACCAAAAAAATGAAGTTTGTCGTTTTTCTTGGCTTTCTCAATATTTCTATATTTGCTTAGAGGAAAAGTGCCTTTCAAGGTTGTTAACATGAGCTCAGCCAAATGACAAACTTCATGATGACAAAATACTCTTTCACTAACAGCTGGTTTAAAATTGAGTTTTGGAACTGGTGTGTACACCACCATTTCAGGCAGTGGATGATGTATAGAGAACTGCTCAATGTTCAATTATGTGTTATTATTACAACCAACTAGACCTTACTCATATCACCAGGTTTGCCAACCAGGTTGGTCTTTTTGTTGACAGGAATTGACGGACGAGATCCTGAAAAATATAAAAAGAAACAATAGTCAATCACATAATCACTAAACATAATTTCTGCGAGAACCATTCCTTTGTCTCTCTGATGGTGTTATTTGCCTTGAAGAGGTCATCTTAAATGAAAAACAGTGGAACACTCTTTCACCGCCACTTGTAGAATAACACAAATACCTTGACCATTGTTGACCTAATCAGCAATATCTAGAGAAAATCCTACAGCAGGATTTCATCACGTATCTGACATGTGCCATCTGTCATACACTGGTAGAGAAAAGGTTTACAAAAAGGTTATTCGGCTGTCCCCATAGGAGAACCCTTTTTGGTTCCAGGTAGAACTCTTTTGAGTTCCATGTAGAACCCTTTGTGTAAAGGGTTCTACATGGAACCCAATAGGGTTACACCTGGAACCAAAAAGGGTTCTCCTATGAGGACAGCAGAAGAACCCTTTTAGGTTCTAGATAGCACATCATACTGATGACCATAAGCTGTGGAAAATTATTTTGGCATCATTATGCATGGGAGGAACTCTATATGGACTGTATAAATAAACGGATGGTAAAACCCCATACCCCACACCCAATGAACCTTAAAACATGAACAATCCTTTGTATTTCTTTGAGTTTTTACGCATGTTCTGAAAGTTACCCAGAACGAAATGCTTAACCTGTTGCCAATTAGCGCTCTTGCATTGAGGCCAAATTCTTCACAATCAAGGAATTGTTCCTAATCCATAAGAAAATATGCTAAATGCAAAGCCCCAATACATAAAAGCTGGTGTAGCTCTGAAACATTTTAGCTGGTAATATAAAACAATATGGGTCCATTACTTTCCATCAATTACATGTAAATATCCATGTTTGAAATACTGCCAGTTTGCAGTTAGCACTGCTTTATCCAACTCTACAGTTTCTAGAAAACATGGTTCTACTTAAAAAGAAAAGCTTTCCCAAACTTTTTTCATTCTGTCATTCAGGAGAGCATATGTTGTACATTTATAAAACTGTGAGTCTACTGAAATCAGAGTAAGATATAGATGTTTCTATGCAATGACAGTGTTCTACGTAATTTTAAAACATTGCATTTTTTTTCTAGCCACATGGAACCAGCATAGATCAAGATTACAAATGTTCAACAGGGTACAGAACATGCAGTGAAGCTTGATCATAGGTGACTGCATGATCAAGTGACAAGCCACCAAACACAATCATTATTGACTGCTGACTTGTTCTGCCTTTGCGCTGTGACCTGTCTACTCATGCAAAAATATTAGTCCACTAAGTATAATTCATACAAACACAAATCTGTAACCAAAAGCAAATATTGAATTCCCGTAGCTGATGAAAAGCTGATGCCATGCTCTCCTGATTGCATGATGAGTACTTTAAACACTGGCACCTCCACAGTGATGCACTTGCACTAGCCTGTGAAGATTGTTCTAAAGTCAATACTTGCAATCAAGCCAGAAGCATGTGGAACCGACCCAGGAAAATAGATTAAAACAACATTTGAGCCGCCCTCCAAACAAAACGTCAAGTTCATTACACGGCGGCAGGGCTATTATAGAACACTTTATTTCTTAACATGTGGTAAGAAAAAGTGCAAAGCTTGGTGAGAAACACGCCAAAATAAGGTTCTTAAAAATAAGCTAATGACCCTCAGACGTCATACTTTCCAAAAAAGGAAAGTATTTTCCAAAGCCTCGGCTGAACTGAAGCCTTTGGTCGAATTCTTAGTGATGGTCGACCAGTGTTTTGATCAAAACAAGACTGTTTAAAAAAACGTATTTCACATCCAACATGGCCGACTCATGCAGTCTGGGCGGAAATGATGGCGATGGAAGCTAGCGTGAGTCAGCGTGGGCATGGATAGCTTTGCGCTGGGTGCAGATTGACTGGATTCATGCCATTTTACCATAGAACTGGTCCTCAATGGAAGAGAAGCCTGAACGGCCCAAAACACCAGGGTTTATGTCCTCCAACAGCGAGTTGTTTGTGTTTGCTGCAGGAAAAGTACTAAGATTAAAACCTATTCCCAAACCTATTGTGTCTTTGAGGGAAATGTGGCGTGTCCAGACACTTGAAGACATCAATGATATCTGAACATATCAATTAAGATCTTTCAAAGAACACTCCTTGAGTATTCCACTGTTTTGCATTATCAGTAAAGACACAACCAATTGACCATAACATGAAACAGAGCACAAACATACAGTGAATGATGATGATAGACAACCCAACCACAGCTCATGCTCAATGAGGACAATACAGGACTGACATGCATACAATCATGCACAGGGTGAACCCCAACCATAAGCAGTGGAAAAAACCTTGGAACTCCTAAAGAGAGACATTTCTGCAGCTCAACACTTCCAGTTTGCCAGTTTGTGACAGAGAAACAGCATTGGTTATGTAGCTCGGCATCCAAAGAGCTTGATCTTTGAAGGCCTCTGAAACTGCTTCAGTTTCTGCTTGGAAAACATTAATTGAGTTTCCCCACCACCACAAATGGATACTAACACAGGCTTACCTCCCTAAAAAGAGCAGTGATTACTTAATACCCCTTTGATTACTCGTTGGCATAAGCTTTTGAAGCCTGCAACATCACTGAATCTGCAGAAGCTTGCGTTAAAAACAATAACACCAAGACCCTTGGACAGATGGCAACGCATGGATAGACAGACTGACGGGCTGATGGACAGACGGATGGATGGATGGAGAGACATACACATTATTGACAAACAAAACGAAAGGGTGAAGGACACCGACATTGTTTGATGATGCCGCCACAACGCCAACAAACTGTATGGGTTAATGGATGAGAGACACAGAGGAGAAATATCATCTCGTTTTACCCATTCTCAGTCTGTTCCAAACGACTGGTTTGGGAAAGCCGGGTCCTTTGTGATGCTTACCATTGGCTGTGGAGAAGAAGAGTGACTGTTATGGAAAAAGCAGCTAGTATTGTTAGCTCAGACTTAATTCTTCAGGAAAAAAACAGATTAAAGATGAATCTCCCAACTGGCCTTGTGAGGAGGAAAATACATAGGAAAAGGAGGTGATGGACCAGCGGAGAGTCCTGTCAGCGCTTCAGTCTTAAGTGAACAACATGTTTCCCCAAAGACAGTGGAAAGCTCTGTCTTAACATGGCTGATCTGTGCTGCAACCAGAATCTAGGACATGCTGACCGTATCTGACAGACCTTTCTAAAAGTAGCAGTGACTTCTTCAGATGGTGCGAGAGTCCAGAGATGGACAGATTGGACAGCCATGACAAATCTTTACCGCGGAGATGACAAGCTACGTCGAAGCATGACCGATGATGCTCTCCACATGTTGTGCAGGGTGAAATTAGGCACTTGATGCCAAACCAACTCTGCAATTTGTGCCTCATATCAATCTCTGCCCAGATATGACAACATTTGTGATTGGTTTGGAGTAAGTCCTGCACACTGGTTACACAGGGTTTGTGGGGGTAGAGGGGATTTCCAGAAAACCACAAGGAGATGACATAGTAGGAGGAAGAGGAGGAGGAAGAAGATGAGGAAGAGGAGGAGGAAGTGGAGGAGAAGAAAAGGGGGAGGGAGAGATTCCATTACCCCCTGGTGTCCTGGAGGTCTGTGATGAGTTATTAGCCCTACGAAGAAGGGATGAGGAAGAAGAGGAGGAGGAGGATGGGGTATCTTGTCTTGAGCCATCAGTGGATGGAAAGAGAGGGTTTCTGGCAGCAGGAGACTTCATGGTCCTGCCTATCAGTGTGATGGCCGGGCCATGGGGTTTCAAATTTCTCTGGCTGCCTTGACCTAGAAAACCACAAAAACAATTGTAGAACCTGTTACAATGTGTAGTTTCAATGTCTGTTAAAGACAATTTTGTTGCGCCATTCAGGTGTGCTGGGAGCCACGGCCCTTAGGAGTGGAATAGTGGGGTTAGTGAGGATGATTCAGTCAATGATCTCTCAAATGATCTGCAGGATTCAATAGTTTGTAGTTTGATTGAAGGCATCTACTGTAGTTCCCTAACATGAGCCCTTAACTCATGTTAGCCTTGTTGTTATAAGTGTTGCATGTTTTTTTGTGTGTACTTTTAATTAATTTAGTGACGTAAGCAATATTTACTGTAGGATTTTTCAAGCATTTTTCATCCTAAAGCTTCCACAATCTTGAGGAATAGAGTCATAGATGCTGCTGGGGCTCAGCAGTGCAGCGTAACCATGACTGTCAGATTGTGTATGCCATGCAGATATGGATAATGCAGATAATGTGGTTGATAATGTGGTGGATGGTGCAATAATGGGCATTCAGTCCAACTCCAGATCATGACCTGTGGACCAATGAGTGTGCATTAAAGCTGCACAACAACACAGAAGCTTTGGACCAATGAGTCTGCGTTAAAGCTGCACAACAACACCGAATCGGCTAGTATTGTTAGCTCAGACTTAATTATTCAGGAAAGAAACAGATTAGAGATGAATCTCCCAACTGGCCTTGTGAGGAGGAAAATAAATAGAAGAAAAAAGACAGGACAAAAACAGATGTGATTTTGTGTGGAAAGGTAGCGTGTTATACAGTATGTGATGGACCAGCGAAGAGTCCTGTTAACGCTTCAGCCTCAAGTGAACAACAAGTTTCCCCAAAGACAGTGGAAAGCTCTGTCTTAACATGGCTGATCTGTGCTGCAACCAGAATCTAGGACATGCTGACCGTATCTGACAGACCTTTCTAAAAGTAGCAGTGACTTCTTCAGATGGTGCGAGAGTCCAGAGATGGATAGATTGGACAGCCATGACAAATCTTTACCACAGAGACGAAAAGCTACGTCGAAGCATGACCGATCACGCTCTCCACATGTTGTGCAGGGTGAAATTAGGCACCTGAAGCCAAATCAACTCTGCAATTTTTGCCTAATCTCAATCTCTGCCCAGATATGACAATATTTGTGGTTGGTTTGGAGTAAGTACTGCACGCACACAGGTTACACAGGGTTTGTGGGGGTAGAGGAGATTTCCAGAAAACCACAAGGAGATGACATAGTAGGAGGAAGAGGAGGAGGAGCAGGAAGAGTAGGAGGAGGAGGAAGAAGAGGAGGAGGAGAGGAAGGAAGGAAGGAAAAGGGGAGGGAGAGAGATTCCATTACCCCCTGGTGTCCCGGAGGTCTGTGATGAGTTATTAGCCCTGTGAAGAAGGGATGAGGATGAAGATGGGGATGAGGAAGGGGGGGATGGGGTATCTTGTCTTGAGCCGTCAGTGAAGGAAAAGAGAGGGTTTGTGGCAGCAGGAGACTTCATGGTCCTGGCTATCAGTGTGATGGCCGGGCCATGGGGTTTCAAATTTCTCTGGCTGCCTTGACCTAGAAAACCACAAAACAATTGTAGAACCTGTTACAATGTGTAGTTACAATGTGTAGACAATTTTGTTGTGCCATTCAGGTGTGCTGGGAGCCACGGGCCTTAGGAGTGGAATAGTGGGGTTAGTGAGGATGGTTCAGTCAATGATCTCTCAAATGATCTGCAGCATTCAATAGTGTAATTTGATTGAAGGCATCTACTGTAGTTCCCTAACATGAGCCCTTAACTCATGTTAGCCTTGTTGTTATAAGTGTTGCATGTTTTTTTTTGTGTGTACTTTTAATTAATTTAGTGACGTAAACAATATTTACTGTAGGATTTTTCAAGCATTTTTCATTCTAAAGCTTCCACAATCTTGAGGAATAGAGTCATAGATGCTGCTGGGGCTCAGCAGTGCAGCGTAACCATGACTGTCAGATTGTGTATGCCATGCAGATATGGATAATGCAGATAATGTGGTTGATAATGTGGTGGATGGTGCAATAACGGGCGTTCAGTCCAACTCCTGATCATGACTTGTGGACCAATGAATGTGCATTAAAGCTGGACAACAACACTGAAGCTGTGGACTGATGAGTGTGCATTAAAGCTGGACAACAACACTGAAGCTGTGGACCAATGAGTGTACATTAAAGCTGGACAACAACACTGAAGCTGTGGTCTGAAATGATGGTGACACAGTGGACAGCAGACAGACAGCGGAGTGTACGTAGACCAGCTGAGGCAAAACACAGTGAGGGCATTCATACGATGAGGTCATCGTTACCCAAGTTGTTATTATTGGCTTTCTCACTGCCCAGGGCGGGGGTTAGCAGTGATGCTCCTTCCTGTGATTCGCTGAGAGCTGTGTGGGGAAAACATTGTTTTATCTGTTTCTGGAGGGTTGGGTTACAGTGGTTTGTAGAGAAATTCAAGATAGAGCTTCCTTGCCCATCTGTTACTCTGGCAGCACTCTCAAAGACTACCCACTGAGGTAAAGGAAAACAAAGGATTCCTGCCTCACTTCATAAAAAGTTAAAATGTCCCTAATATCTTTAGATACCAGTACGTCTTTAAGTTTCAGTAAACATCTAGGCGTTTTCTCCGAAGAGAGTTAGGCATTTTAGATAACTTATATTTGAGGGGTACCAGAGTATACTCTGATGCCCTTAACATGACATTACAGACTCTGCAAAAGAAGGGGAAGGTAAAAGTTGAAAGGTGGAAATTACCAGAGGAAGGGTTATGTGGCTTCTCTGTGGCGCTAGTAGGTCCCCTGGGTTGGATCTTTCCCTGTTGCTTTTCACCGTGTGGAGAGGGGTTTTTAAGGACAGGGGTGGCAGAGGAGGTACTGGGGGTTTTGGTGGGCAGGAGTTGGGGGGGGGCAGGAGGGAGGTCCACGAGATGAGAGGAATTTCTAATACTGTTTCCTCTGTCTGGGTGAGAGAGAAGAGAGAGGTATACTTTGATTATGGGAACTGGAAACTATGGAGTCACAAAATACGTACCTTATGGAACATTTTGATGCCCAATTGTTGCGGTCAATATCAACAGCTCATAGACAGGCATTCAAATCCATCTCTTTGGCTCTGAGATGAATGTCTCTGAATGCCTTCCATTGACTGTATAAGATTGTAGTTATTTATCTTTTTAAAATATTGGATTCAGGATGATTTAACCTTGTCACATAATGTAGTTGTACATCATTGAAATACACACAGAAAGTCTTGAAAACATAATTGGAAGGAGTATTTAGAGGGACAGAAAGGGTACGGAGCAACTTTGTGCTGCCTTTCCCTAATGGGAAATTCAAGCACGTTTTTTACATGCAGTGTTGTCATGCAGACTGTTTAAACCCAGCATTGCCACTGGCTTTAAGTGCAACAACTCTGCAAACCAATGAGATGACAGGGATGAAACATGGAGAGAGATGATTGAGATGACTGATGTCAAGAAAGACGTCATGGTGTGTGGACACAAACATATGAAATTATGGATTTTGATGGACACTGCTGTAGAGAGAGAGAGAGTCACAGAGGTTGTGGGGATCGACATGGGAAGAACAAACAGCAGAAAAATAGAAAATGGATGGATGACTAGATCAATAAATGAGAAAGAAAGAGTGGAAGAGAGAGAGAGGTAAAGGAAAGTGCAGAGTTGGACTGATACAGTATGGAGGGAAACTGAGCAAAACAAGCAGCCAATCCTCTCACAGCGCCTGAGGTCTAAGCAAACAAAATCCCTGTCATGCGTGACCTTCGCATTTGCTCTGGCAGAAACTTACGCGCATACTTCCAACTCTGTGGCAGCACCATCCTGTGCCACCACCATCTCCACCATCCAGGGACTTTCTTACTCTCAGTGGACTCAAGGCATGCCAGCATGCAGCCAATCACAACGAACAGCTGCGGTTCTCACCCCCCACCCCAGCCCACCCCTCCCCTCGCAGCAGCGTAGTGGACATAGCCAAGCGATGACTGACTGCGAATAAAGCTTGATATGATTCAAAATGTCAGTCTCTGTTTACCCAGTGGGAACTGTGGCCATTGAGGCTCATTGGAGCGGGGGTCAGGTCTAGCTTCCAGGTGGCTCTCTGGTGGTGCTGTAGAAAATTATATCACGTTTCATAAAGTTTGAATAGGAACGAAGTGCAAAGGTAGCGAAGGTGTTGGGTAGGAAATGTGTTTGACCTCAGAAGGTCTTTAAAAACAGTGAAAAGAGTAGTGTTTTTGTCAACAATAAAAAATAAAAAACGTGAAAAGTCAAGTGCTTTAGAATGAGAGAGAGAGTAATCACCAAAAGATGTCCTGGGAGCTCCTGGGAAACCTTGGTTTTTGGTCAGAGAGAGTCTAGGCTGAGTCTTATTGTGAATAGCTGGGGGAGAAAGGGAATCAAGAGGAGATAGGCAGGATTTCAAGTAGCTGCAACATACTCCCTATGTCTAAAGTAGTGATGCTGTAAACCAACACTTTACATTACATAGGCGTTATACCATATAAAACAAAGTGTAATATGCAGCTATATCCTCAGAAAACAGGCGTAACAAGGGTAAGTAGCATTTAGCTGTCTGGACGTACACACCTGGAACAATATCATGACACTCTACATTCCTGTACATTGGAATAAAGCTTATGCAACGGTGTTGCCTGGACATGCATATGGACATGGAGCATTCCTCATTGTTTCATATGGATGCAATATAAAGGTTCTGGTTTCAAGTGATAACACTGAAATGGCTTACCTGGACGAGGTGGGAAAAGTGCACGGGACATGGGTGGTTTCTGAGAAACAAAAACGATCTACAGTTGGTGGACGTTTTTCTTGACACCAGATCCACAGCCACAGTTCATATGTCAACGCTAATACGCTACCCATGCTAAAGCCATGTTTTCGTTTTATGGTGAGGATAGCGTTGTGCTTTGGGCTGTCTCCCCTTGAGTGCTACAACACTGAGAGTCTCCCTTAAGACTTCTAGCGTACCTAACGTGCCCTTCAACCTCCCTTAACGGCAACCTGACTTCTGCCTGGAAGAGCCATTTCACCAGAAAACATTTATGGTCTGCTGTCTACACTTCACTTACTGGTACCTGACTTAGCCTAACTGACACACACACACACACACACACACACACACACACACACACACACACACACACACACACACACACACACACACACACACACACACACACACACACACACATACACACACACACATGGTCAAGGGATGTCACAGCTGGGCTGTGAGGGTGACCCTCTTAAAACCCACATTAAAGAGTCTCTCAGGCCGGGTGCCGGGGTCAGACAGGGGAAGCAGACAGAAGTTTGTCTACTCTACTCTGGTCTTATACAGCTCAGGTATGCTCTGCTTCTCACTCTCTCTCACCACCTTTGTTTATTCTCCCTCCACAGAGACAGCAGGAAATAGAAAAGGATTTTCTTGAAGAAAAAAAAATGAGTGGTAGGGTAAAGTTGTAGTGTGAGAATACGTATGCCTGTGGAAGTGATTTAATGCAGAGACTGAGAGTCCCGTAGGTCATAGGTTCTTATGCTGTATGGCCAACAAACACAGCACATACCATTGGCTTCACAATAGGAGTCCGGTGCTTGTAGGGTTTCTGGACGCTTTTGTCTGCAAAACATGGAGAAGAAGATGTAAACAACTGCTATTCTGAGAAGAGAGTGTCGGTAGGTCATCTTTTGAAAGTCTGGAAAGTAGGAACAATAAAGCACAAATGGCTCACATGATATGGACGTTTTATTCTTAGTTCTTGAGCCACAAAGATTCAAAAATAAAACGAGGAGGTACTGCCTGAACTCTCTGATTTTAATTTTCCTAAGTATGATGTTAATACCGCCCATGCAGGGTTGGGGAGTAACTGATTACATGTAATCTCATTACCAAAAAAACTGTCAATGTAATCTGTTACATTCCCAGCTGAAATCTTGTAATCAGATTTCAGATACTTTTTAAGTAGTAGATGACTACTTCTTGGATTACTTTTAAATTCGGAAAGCATTTTTGCTCAAAAAATAAATACATATGACACCTTTCTGTTTTCTCAATGACATTCAATTCAGCATTGAAAAGAAGCCTGTAAGTTTACATTTGTTCCACTTGAGCGAGTCTGACCACAAGTCAGAGACCACTATGATGTCAGAGACCACTATGATGACACAACAAATGTGTTTGTTGGATCCTTTTTGTCTTCTTCTAACGCCTCTTAAGGGGAAAGTAATCCAAAAGTAATCAGATTACGTTACTGAGTTTGGGTAATCCAAAAGTTACATTACTGATTACAATTTTGGACAGGTAAATAGAAACTATTACATGTAGAAAGTAACCTACCCAACCCTGCACCCATGTTGGTTTTGTGAATGACAGGCTTGCTCCAGATTCCGCTGCGTTCGTCTTTGTTGGAGCGGACCCCAAACTCATATGGGGTGTTGGGCTTCAGGTTGTCAATCACAGTGTCGCTGGTGGGGCAGGTCTGGTAGATCCACTTCCTGTTCCTCTCCCTGTAGCGGACGGTGTAGTGTCTGCATGGGAGGGACAAACAAGACACAGTAAACAACATGCTGATTCTTGTACAGTAGCTGTGCATCTTTATGGCAAACTCAAACCTTTGGAAAATGCTGCCTTCTTTTCTCATCGACCAACAAAGCACAGCAGGCATGCTCCACATCATACAGTATGGGTGGCTATTCCAGCTCTACGGCTGTGGTCTGATGAACCATTGTGACTAATGTGTTAAACAAGCTTCCTCCATTAGCTATTGTTAATTCTGGCTAATGTATCTCCGGTCATCTCGTTAGTGTCAACCGATCCCTTTTCATGCCCTCAGGGATTGTCTTTCTGGGTTGCGCTGCCGGCAGTAGCCAAGCAGTAAACAGAAGGAACTGATATTAGTTTTTAGCCACCAGATAGAAGGGGGAACTCTCAGCTGTAACTTAGGTCCAGATTTCCAACGACTCCTCCAGCTTTTGGAGTGGGGGAAATTCTAGAATGTATTTAAGGCGGAGCATAAATCAAGTGATGGAAAAGTGTGTTTGTGTCCCAGCAGTACAGTCCATGTATTCTCAGTCAACTCCTGCACACACCTGCGTTGGAAAAGACTTCAGTCCATTCCCATGCTCCATTTTCCATAGAAAATAACTGACACACTTCCTCAATGTTTCTCTATAGAACTGTTTGTTTCATAAATCCTCCAAGGTTCGACGGCACAGTACATTGAATGCACGGTATGAGTTTAAATCTAGTCAAGCCTTCATACAGTATATCATCTTTATACATAGCTGGCAATAACAGCCTGCTATTCAGATCTCAGTGTGTGCACCTGATTTCAACTAGATCCTTCGCTTTTGTGAAAACCAGATAGTCGGAATGCCTTAACAGTGTGTAACTATCCACCTGTCATCCATTTTGAGCTGAGTGAGGCTGTTTCTGTGGAAGCTTTGGCCTGAAAAGGCAACATGAAACTGGAACCAGATGCTTGGCTGGCGGTGCGGTAGGGTATAACTCACCCGTCTTCCAAACAGTCGTTCATGATGTTGCCTGCTTCGTAGGGCGTCTTCAGGAAGGTTCCCCAGGACAGCAGCACAGAGGTTGGGGTGACGGAGCCAAACACCAGGTGGAGTGGCTTCTCCAGGTTGACCTTTCCTGTGAGGACAAAGGTCAAGCGTCATACACATATATTTGCAGCAGGTTTGATGACCTGATTTAACCTTTTAGATGCGTAGACAGACTGCAGCGGGTACCTGTGCATTGTTTCTTTACGTCATTGTTCGGGATTGGCTGGACAGCAACAAGATACTTGGGTTCAGCGTCTGAATGGTTAAAAAATAAAACATTGTCACATTGATTTCTCTGTCATGGAAAAAGGAATATACCAGAAGAGGGAAATATTTTCCTGGACAGTGAAAGAAGGGTTGGGGAAGAAAGAGTCCTGCTGACGCCTGGTGAGTCACTACCCAGGCAGGTCTCTAGTGTTAGGGAGATGGGCTGAAACTATTCAAATCAGCTGTAAACAGAAACAGAACAGATACACAGATGAAAGAGCTTGACTTTAAGCACAACAGATGAAAACAAACAGTTGTTTGGATGGTAAATTGAAATGCAATTGAGTTGCTTGAACTCCTCGGAAGGTCTCTGCAGGTTGGACAACGTTCCACAACGTTCCAACCTGCAGAGACTTTAATACATACAGTAAATTCTCTAAGGGGTTTATATTATCCACCCACAATCTAACAGCTGTCTATTGTTATAACATTTGTCCAAATGCAAACAATGTCTGAGCCAGCTAGGAGGGGTGAAATATGGGTATGGATCTGGAACACAGTTAAGACACATCTGGCCGCTTGGATTCAATGTGCTATAAAAACAGTGATCCAAAAATATTGTGTTTCTATTGCATGAGAATGGCGGGCTCATTAATGAATAACTGTACAGAACAAAATAGACAGGATGTGAAGGGTGGAGCACTAAAGGCCTGACTAGGTCCTGGTGTTCAATGGATTAACATAAAGCCAGAGCACTTGAGCTGGCATGCCAGGAGCAGGAGTAGGTTGCCATGGATCGAAGCTGGCACAACGTTATGGGTGGGGCATTGGACAAATTATACTTGGTTGCTTAAAATAAAGCAAACTGTTGGGTGTGGGGAAACACTTTAAATCAATTTAAGTTAAGAGTCAGCACAGAAGAGGATCCCAGAGTCACAGTAAGACAACCATATCCTATTGGACTACTACGTGTGTCATTATTGCTGAGAAGGTTCTGTCTACCCTCTGCTCTCTCGTTGGATCCCTCTGGGCTCTCTCATGATGAGGTACTTCCATCAGGTGTTCTGGAGGGGAACCTGAGACCAATTTAACTTGGCTCTTTGTCGTCGTTGTTTTTGTACGTGGAAGGTCACAGCTTGTACCAGTGAGAAATTATGTTTGATCACTTCTGTTGTCTCTCACACAGGTGAAAGGGCTCAAGGAAAAGTGACTAAAAAGCTGTTCTGCATTGAACAAACAGCGCTCCTTTCACTGATTGGGGAGCCAGCCAAGGGAGTTGTTCCATTCTCTTTAGTCTCTGGTTCCTTTCTACTCTAACACTTCATAGCCAATGGCCATTGAGATCTTTTCATACGACAAGAGGAAACCTGTTCCTGACCTGCTCTCATTTCGTGCCTGTCATAAATCCAAACAGATCAACACAAAACAGCAATAAAGGAGTCATATTTGTTTGATTTAATTATGAAAGCACTCCGATGTTTACTTTAACTCAAGTGATTTTAGTGAGTGGGAGTATCAAGAAAAATAAGCAACAGCGTATCATTCGAATTCTAACATAAGCATGTGGTTTCACGCTCAATAGATGAGCGTGAAACCAAGCTGTAAGGTAATCTTCCACTGACCCTGTGCTCCCCTGGGTTATCTAGTGACGTGCGTTGGAGTCACAATATACACTGTTATGTTATGACTATCTGATGAATCCCTGAAAGTCAATAGGTAGTGTGTGTGCATGTGCGTGGTCTTACCATAGACTGGTCTTACCTATCTCAGTCTCATAGGGCTCTCCATTCTCAGGCAGCTGGATGAACTGTTTAGAGAACATGCTGCTGCCATAGCCCAGAATGTAGCCCTCCAGCTTGGTGTCAGGGTTGGGCCGGACAAACTTCATCACGATGGTGTCGCCTGTAGCGTTGATGCGAACCTTCATGTTCTGTCTTCTCACTGTTAAAGGCCAACAAGTAGAATAATTGGATTGTGGTTATGATTAGTTGAACTGTGATGCATTGCACCTAAAGATGCTAGTGTATTCCATCACAGCTAACCTTCAGCACCTCACATGAACATGAGCAGATTGCAAATACTGTGCAGAGCATTTGTGAATTGCATCTATAAGTGCTGCATTTAAGAAACTTCTGGACACAGATTAATTTAGGGGTAATTGCAAGATTAACAGCTGCCTCTCCCCAGGTACCCAAGGGATTAATCAAATAGGACTGTGTTTGTGGTTTTCAGGAAACAGAGTGCAGTACTCTCCAACTGCAGCCAATATAACCCTGAATGCATACAGGAGATGGGATACTTGATTCTTCCATCAGTCATAACATTGGACTATTAGGAAAACCCAAAGTACTTTAAACCCAGTGATATCGTCAGGCTTGAGGGAGTGCGTACGCACAGGAGAGGTCAAATTAGAAGGTGAAATGCAATGGAGGATGTAACTCTTGAAGGTTGAGCTCCAAAGAGTTCAGAAAAGTCATTATTAAAGAGAAGAGGCTAAATAGCTGTCTGGGAAATGTCCTAAACATTAGTAATGGAGCTCATTTAAACCTGGTAATAAGGCTCTTTAGCTTTGGAGAAGGCTTTCCCTTGTCCACCAGGTTCCCATTTCCCACCATGCAGGAACTTGACTGATTCAGCTGCTGGGTTAAAGAGGCTGTTAAATGCTAATGAAAAGCAGGCTTAAAATGCCACATAAAGAGGCTCAAGATGGCATTCGGAAAAGGATGTTGTGGCAGTTTTTTGACGTCACTTTTAATGCCCATGCAGGCAAGAGGCGAGGCGAGCATTCTGGCACTCCAGCGAATCCTAATCATCACTCCGAGCATTAATTAGGTTTTAACGATAACCTAATCACTCCCATTCACAGAGCAAACTTGGGATGAACCTTGGATATAATATTGGCGCCTTCGTTATCGATGACCCACGAACCTCTTCAATCAAATCAAATCAAACTTTATTTGTCACATGCTCCGAATACAACAAGTGTAGACTTTACCGTGAAATGCTTACTTACAAGCCCTTAACCAACAGTGCAGTTCAAGAAGAAGAAAATATTTACTGAATAGACTAAAATAAAAAGTAATAATAAAAAGTAACACAATAAGAATAACAATAACGAGGCTATATACAGGGGGCACCGGTACCAAGTCAGTGTGCGGGGGTACAGGCTAGTTGAGGTAATCTGTACATGTAGGTGGGGGCGAAGTGACTATGCATAGGTAACAAACAAACAGCGAGAAGCTGCAGTGTACAAAAGGGGGGGGGGTCAATGTAAATTGTCCAGTGGCGATTTTATGAATTGTTTAGCAGTGTTATGGCTTGGGGGTAGAAGCTGTTGAGGAGCCTTTTGGTCCTAGACTTGGCGTTCTGGTACCGTTTTCCGTGCGGTAGCAGAGAAAACAGTCTATAACTTGGGTGACTGGAGCCTCTGGCAACTTTATGGGCTTTCATCTGACACTGCCTATTATATAGGTCCTGGATGGCAGGAAGCTTGGCCCCAGTGATGTACTGGGCCGTTCACACTTGGTTTTGGTTTGGAAGAATTTAAAAGACCACTGGGTTTGCTGAATCAGAACAACATTGTGCACTTTTTCCACACTGTGAGTGAATGAACTGTTTACTTGGATACATGTGTCCATTTCTCTTCTCCGCTTAACCCCAAAGAGTAATCTTGAATGAATTTCTCTTCTCCGCTTAACCCCAAAGAGTAATCTTGAATTAATTTCTCTTCTCCGCTTAACCCCAAAGAGGAATCTTGAATTAATTTCTCTTCTCCGCTTAACCCCAAAGAGGAATCTTGAGGGGGAAAAGGATGTTTTGCTTGTCATGTTTCTGCTTTCGAAGATCATATTTCTAGTGGCGCCTTTGATTCTAACTGTCATCAACAAACGTATCTCCCCCGGCAACGTGACATAACCTCTGCTTACCTCAAGACTCCTGTCATGTTATTGCTGACTCCCTTTAAATTTAACAAGAAGGATGTTTTCAGTCTAAAGGCTTTATAGCTGTAAATCCATAAGGTTTTATTAAAGAGACCCTAGACTTACAAGGACTGTAATGTGTTATCCTGTGTTTATAGAGGACCAGATGACCACTTCACCCCTTGTGGAGACATACAGATGAAGAGTGATTCTAGCTACAGGGGCAGAATGTGGAAGTCATTATTACGTTACATAATACCAATAAATGTATACTAAAGCTTATGGAAGGCCTACCTAAAGGAAGGTTCTCCTTTTTTCTAAGAGTGTGAGTGTAGTGACCACTCTGCAGAGCTGCCTCATTACATGAGTCATACCAATAAATGCCAACCTGTATAAAAAATAGCCCCCTCATGCTGGAAAGCTTGTTAGCTATGTTGTGTTCTGTTGTCAATAAAGTAATCCTGCTCTTGACTAATGTTTCAAGTTTTACGTTTTTAATGTCACATGCACAAGTACAGTGAAATGCCTTTCTTGCAAACTCTAAACCCAACAATGCAATAATCAATAACAAAGTAATACTAGAAAAAGCACACAAGAAATATGAGGAACACAATAAGTAAGTAAGCATACTATATACAGGGTCAGTTCCAGTACCGTACTGTATTTACAATGTGCAGGGATACTGGTGTGATGGAGGTAGATATGTACATGGTAAGGTGACTAAGCATTAGGATATATGATTGTGGGTGTGCGTGTGTAGAGTCAGTATAAATGTATGTGCATATTATGCGTGAGTGAGCAGATTATGGAGTGAATGGGTGTGTGCGTATGCATAGAGATAAAAGGTTAGTAAAGATACAAGATTAACTTAGATAGTCCATGTAGCTATTTGGTTAGCTATTTATCAGTCTTATTGCTTGGGGATAGAAGCTGTTCAAGATCCTGTTGGTCAGACTTAATGCAGCGGTACCGCTTGCCGTGCGGAAGCAGAGAAGATAGTCTATGGCTTGGGTGGTTGGAGTCTTTAACGATTTTCCGGGCCTTCCTTTCAAACCACCTGATATAGATGTCCTGTATGGCAGGGAGCTTGGCCCCAGTGATGTACTGGGCTGTCCGCACCGCCCTCTGTAGCGCTATGCGATCGAGGGCGGTGCTACTGCCATACGAGGCAGTAATGCAGCCAGTCAAGATGCTCTCAATAGTACAGATGTAGAGCTTTTTGAGGATTTGAGTGCCCATGCCAAACTTTTTCAACCTCCTGAGGGCGACTGTGCTTGTGTCTTTGGACCATTTTAAGTCTTTAGTGATTTGGACACCGAGGAACTTGAAGCTCTCAACCTGCTCCACTGCAGCCCCATTGAAGTGGATCGAGGTGTGCTCGCCCCCTCCATTTCCTGTAGTCCACGATCAGCTCCTTGGTCTTGAGGGAGAGGTTGTTGCTCTGGCACCACACTGTCAGGTCACTGACCTCCTCCATGTAGGCTAACTCATTGTCGCCGGTGATCAGGCCTACCACAGTCATCTCATCAGCAAACTTGATGATGGTGTTGGAGTCGTGCGTGGCCACACAGTCGTGGGTGAACAGGGAGTACAGGAGGGGACTAAGCACACACCCATGTGGGGCCCTTGTGTTGAGGGTCAGCATGACGGTCAGCATTGCCTACCCTCACCACCTGGGGTCGGCCCGTCAGGAAGTCCAGGATCCAGTTGCAGAGGCAGAAGTTCAGACCCAGAGTCCTAAGCTTGGTGACAAGTTTAGAGGGGACAATGGTGTTGAACGCTGACCTGTAGTCTATGAACAGCATTCACATATAGGTATTCCTCTTGTCTAGGTGGGTGAGGGCAGTGTGGAGAGCAATTGAGATTGCGTCATCTATGGATCTGTTGGGGTGGTATGTCTAGGGTGTCTGGGATGGTGGAGTTAATGTGTGCCATAACCAGCCTCTCAAAGCAATTCAAGATTACAGAAGGGAGTTCTACAGGACGGTAGTCATTGTGGCATGAAGCATTAGAGTTCTTGGGGACAGGAATGATGGTGGTCATCTTAAAACATGTTGGGATTACAGACTGGGACAAGGAGAGGTTGAAGATTTCCGTGAGTATGCCAGCCAGCTGTTCTGCGCTTGCTCTGAGAAAGCGCCCTGGAATACCGCGGCCTTGCGGGTATTGATCTGATTAAAGACCTTTCTTACCCCAGCCTCAGAGAGCGACATCCCCCAATCCTCTGAGTCGGTGACAGCCCTCACACCTGGCATGATGTTGTTGTTGTCAAAGTGTGCATAAAATGCATTGAGTTCGTGTGGTAGAGAGGCATCGTTGACATAAAAAATTCCCAGTAACTAAGTCGTCTAGAAAATTTTTAGGTTTTTAAGCATTAGCAGCAGGCATGTTTGATTTGGCCAACTGTGAGTCTTCAGGAGACAGATTGTGTGCGATCATCAGTATGTCTGTCTTCAGTCTCTTAAGCTATCTTTGGGTTGTTTGTTCTACAGATTGGCATTGGCATCCTGTTGCCTTCTCAAATGGTGGGAAAGCATGGCAGTTTGACACTTAAGACATGTGTAATCATGCATGCTGGTTTCTTGGCACGGATGTGGTGTTTCACAGTTGAAGGCATTCCAACTACATCTGATTGACCCAAGAGCAGAACTCAGTGTCAGGCTGATCACAAGTGAAAACAGTTGGTTTGGTTACATGACCCTTAAAGTGAATAACAGCCAGCCTTCAGGGTATTGCGCTGAGGGAAAAGGTCTAGCTAGCATCTAATCCTTTGGCAGACTTTGAGATATGTTAGTCATAAACAACTTGTCTTCCAGCAATATCCCATATCGTTGTGTTTGTTTCTTTTGTATATTGAATAAGGAACTAACAAACTTCACTCAAACCAAACCGTGAAACCCCTACAGTACATTCTGTTGTGGAACATTGTCCTTCCATTTCTCCCAAATTGAGCATACCTGTACCTTCTTAATTAAAATGACACAGACATCTGTAACAAAAGTTCCCTAAATCTCCAGACACTACTTTTCTAAATCGACTCTCCAGGAGCATTTTACCTCATGGCTATAGGGAACAAATCATCTCTCATAGCTTCTCTGGGTTCATCTAGCATATATTGTCCAGTCACATTTGGATGGACTTGATCTCAACGCTCTACAGCTGATGCACTCCATAACTGCAGGGGCTTTCACTGGCAGCACATACTGTATAAGCACATGCATGGACTTCATCCAACTTCACCCTTTCATTCGTAGAGCGTCCCATCCCTCCTCATCCAGCTACAGTAGTGGAGCACAACAGCCCCCTCCTCTCCGCCCCCATCCTCACCAGAGAGACGGTAGTTAAACAGCGTGAAGATAGGGTATATTTGCACCGAGCACTGTAGCACAACTGATGAGTGGCTTGGTGTGTGAGACTCTGAGCCGTCTCTCTTTCATCTCCTCTAATGAAGTTTGACCATGCGTGAAGAGCTGGGGGCACAACCACGTCTCCAGCTGCCTGCACAACCACAGTTTCAACATACTCCGAGCTCAGACACTCAGGTACACACATGTTGCCCGTTTACAATGTACCCCCACCACCACCGCCGCACGGAAAGCAAAGCAGGCACGTGTATGTACTCAGGAATATACACGTAACACCTCACCAATGTGCAGAAAGCAGACACCGCCGCGCAGAAAGAAAAGCGGACACTTGAATGTTCTACAACATGTATTGTTTAACAATAAGCTTCTCTGCCTGAGATTGTGGTGTGTGCAGAGGGAGATGTTGGCCCAATTCCAAGCCTAACCAAACCCCTCCCAGCTGTGTTAGAGTATCATTGATAGATACCGCCCCGGACACCGCAATCACAATGCTACATCCTCTGGGAAGTCCACTGGACGGCAGCAAAATTATTACTAGGATAAGCTTTCTAGTCAACACACAGATTGGCGCTCACATAGATTAACTTTTTTTTTATCATGGGAACCTGTCCAAGAAACACCCCAAGACAACCAACAGGCAGAGATATATACACACACACACACACACAGCTATGTCCTAGTATACTTGTGAGGACTTTTTAGGCATCAACAATTCATTCCCATTAAAATTCCGATTTTACCCAACCCTAAACCGAACCCTTACCCTAACCCTAATTCTAACCCTAATTCTAACCATAAACCTAACCCCTATGCCTAAAATAGCCTTTTTACAAGTGAGAACAGGCAAAACGTCCTCACTTCTATACATTTTTGTTGTTTTACTATTCACATACACACTGCCGCTAAAGAAACTGTTTATATTGACGAGTGTTTGCATGTGAGGTAATACAGTGTATCGATCATCCATTGTTTTTAGCCTGACATTTCCCTTTTCATTTCAAGGAGAGTAAATTCATCATATTGCATAACTACTGTATGTTTAATGGGACAATCAGTACGCTGCTGAACGTCCTGTAGCTCAAACAGTTCATCATCATCTGAAGTCAGCAAAACATTGGATGGTGCACAACGCACAATGATAAGCATCAACAACACCAAAACACTTTCCATCACAAATGCATTGGCAAAAACATAATATGCATGCTCAAAACTATACTATGCAGAAACACAATACACCTGACTTTACAGAACGGCCAATCTGTGAACTTGCCTCTAATCCTCTGTGCAGGGATGCAGTTGAGGAGAATGGATCCGGAGAGGAGCAGGAGAGAGACTCTGAGGAGCATGGTGCCTGCCATGGAGCTCTCTGGACAGGGATGCTGGACAACTTCACTAAGGTAGCAGCTCAATTTAGGACTTGTGCACCGCTCCGTGGAAACACTGTGGAGTGGAGAGTACCACCGGACCACGAAGCATCTATACTAGCAGGATAGGAGAGGGGTGGGGGTGGGAGGGGACTGGTGATGTCACAACCCAACCCCACACACCCTTTTCCTAGGTGGGTGGCTAAATGTGTGGAATCTCGCTGAAATGTTTCCCTTTATTTTTTTTCCCTCTCTCCTTTTTTGTATCACCCACCAGGTTTTCCCCTCCCCTTCCTCCTCCTCCCCTCCTCCTCCTATGTGTTATTTTTTTATTTATATTTATTATTTATTTATTTATCCTTTGTTCAAGTGCTATTGCGATGTAGATGCCAGGATGCGCCAACGGGGTGGGCAAATCAGGGTGGTGGCACAGGGGAAGCACAGGAGTGGCACCCTCGCTCCATCCTAACCTATGGCCTTGGGGGTAGAGTTAAACTCATGAAGTGTAGTTTGTATGACACACTCCCATCCCCACCTCTGCCCAACATGTGCATACTGTGCAGACTAACCAGTACCATGTTTTTAAGCACTTTGCTTTTGGAACGCACTACACAACATCGCAGTACATTCTCTCTGAGCACAACTGACACAGGTGGAGCAGCGCCAACGGGTATCCAAATCCAACCTCCACTGGAGCTCTTTGGGAGGCAGTGACCATGCTCTCCCGCCAAGAAGTCCAGCCCCTGGGATAGAGGAGGTATGAGGGGCGGTAGTACAGAGGAGAGAAGGAGGAGGGGATGGAGGGAATAAGAGGGGTGTCCACACACTTCCTTCAAGCTGATTGTGTTAGGAGACCCATCCAACCAACACGTGCCATCGCATGCAACAGGATACAGACTGGTGGAGACAGTTGTTCCAGCAGAGCGCCTGTCTGCTCCATCCAACAGGAACTGAATAAAGGCGTATTCATGATTCATGCTGCACTTCACTAAATCACCAATTCCAGATTTTATGCAATGGACAAATTAACTGGGTGACCGCCAGAAGTATGAATAACAGAAACCAAAGCACACGTAATTTTGACTTAAAAAAAAAGAAAGGCTGTTAAGGGAAAAAATAAAATGTCGAAACTTGGGAAAGACGTTAACCCCTCGTACTCATTGGACCATTCCTGCCAGAGACACAGTGACCAACAAGCATTGACACGCAGATAACCAAAGTCAACACCCAAGCAGAGGGGCGGACAGGGACCGAAAATCAGCCCCGGAATTTCTAATACATCGGCTCACGTTTTTCCTTGTGGCCCCCACACCAGACCATTCTTCCTTGAGGCCACCATTATTAGCCAGATAGTGATAGTTTTGTGCAAAAAAAGGCTAAATGGACAGACCCATCTGCCATTTGCCGGAGATGCCAGATGTCCAGTCCGCCCCTGCCCAAGTCCTGTACAGTTGTGAAACTTCAGGCTCCTTTTTCATCCTCCTGACTGCGAATAAAAATTTTGTTATTGTCTGACCGGAGTTTGTCCCCAATAAAAAGTTTTACCTCAGAGCACATGGCTCTCACATTGTTCTGCCAATTAGGATAATGACTCAGTGGTTGAGTGGCCCATTAATGTTTAACTCTGACAGTAAGGTACAGATCGTTCTTGTGTTTGTGCACTTCCTATAGGGGTAGATCACAGTCACTATAAACATGCCACTGCTAACGATGGTCATTAGTTGATGTGACTTATTGTTTGAATGTCAAGCATCACTTGAAATTTGTGAGAAAAATATAGGTGTTTACTGGCTTCAGATAATAAACCCCTGATTGTTTTGTTGTTGTTGTTGTTTTGCTTAATTGAGCTCATTTAGACTATTGAACAAAGTGTTTAAGCCCACAGATTGATTCTTTATAAATCATCATTAAAACAGTGTGTCTGTGTACCTACATGCCCATACAGTATCTAACTGAATCCGACCACAAAAACAACCCCAAAACATTATCCTTCTGGGAATCTGAGGACAAGTTCCCACAGGCTCAAATTGATAGGAGCAGTTGTCTATGTGAATGGGAGTCTCTTAAACCAATTGAAGCATTTCTTCAGCCAAAGCATCCCAGTCTTCAGTGGTGCAGAGTGGGAGCAGCACCTGCACCATACCACCATGATGACAAAACCACTGGAGAGGCTGGATCGCTCACCAATCCACTGACAAGGTTGCTCAACTTAAATAAGAAACCTCTTTTCTATTCTCTACTCTATTTACAAGGGAAATCATTCTCTCCTCAATGGCCCCTTTGTTTCGAGAGAGACAGACATACATACATACATACAGACATAGAGAGATACATACAGAGAGAGATACATACACATACTGTTGGGATGATGGTGTACAAACGTACAAGGAGATGTCCAAGCTGGATTACTACACAGTGCCATACAAACCCATGCCAGCCACCTCAAGCTTTTCCTCTTCAACACAACTAAAGCTTTGGGTCTCAGGTGGGTGACCACTAATGGGATAGTTATGGGATTAATTGGCTGGTATTCTTTTCCATATGCCCTGAATGGGTTCCCAGGTACACGTGTAGTCTGGCTGCACAACTCTGCAGGCTAAGCATGTACATTCTCACATCTTTGTCACTGGATGAAAGTTAGGGAAGACAGAAATAAAGAATACAGCGAGTTCTGTTACTCCTGTCTGTATTCAAGAGGAAGAATACCTTTACAGAAAAATGTACAGTTTTCACAATTATAAACAATACTAATGGGCACAGAAGAAGATAAACCTAAAAAATTGCAAATCTTTTCATATTTGCTCAGTTGACTCAGTAATCTTTCACAACCCCCATGAGGAAAGTACTTTGTTGCTCATGATGGCTTCCTGCTGTTTCCAAAGTTTGTCACTGGTGCTGTTGATGTTTTCTTGCTGTGCTTCCTTCCCTGCTCCTTTCCCATCTCAATCCTCTGCAACAAAATTAATGGCCACCTGGGCTTCGTCAAGCCACGACCCCCAGTTCAAACACTCCAGTGTTGAACACACCCCACTAAAAATCCCTCAGCACCACACGCCAGCCTGTGGAGTGTAGAGTGTATGCATCTGCTACTGGTGATTAACCTCCATTCAAGGTTCAATTCATCATCATTACGCCTATCTGTACTTTGGCCAGAGAAGTTCAATCATCCACGATTTGTGTTTTTGACTAGATGGAATTAACTTTGTGTAGCAGGTCAGGGAAATGTATGCAGCAGGTTAGGATAATTAACATAGCAGATTAGGAGAATTACATTAAGGTTAGAAGAAGGGCTAGGGGCCTCCCGAGTGGCGCAGTGGTCTAAGGCACTGCTTGAGGTGTCACCACAGACCTGTGTTCAATCCTGCACTCTAACTGCAATCTTTTTTCGTAAGGCTTCCCAGCAAGCTTGCCAGCCAAATAAGTTTGGAAGAGTTTGTGCATATATTACGACAACATGTTGTGATGTTTTGGACTTTGGCTGTTCTGGCACACAATTTTTTTTCTAGATACGCACCTTCGTCAGTATTTGGTCAAAGGTAGGGATTCTTCAATAAAGCCTTTGTTGTCATTCAGTGAGGGATGACTCTTTTCTATGCACATTTGTTATTGAGAAATACTGCACCAAACATCTTAGTTAAATGTAAAATTGCGCAACTTAAACCTCCTCGGCAAAAAACAGAAAAATGTATGACAGATTTCATTATCTTAGATTAATTCAGACTTTTTTGAGGAAGTGTATACTGTCTACGGCGTCTCAAAATGAACAAACAGTACTATTGCCGCTTTTTTTTTAATTTTCAAGGGAAGGTCTTTTAAGGGAGTATGAGAGCTTTCAGCCTAACTGAAGCCTTTAGCCTAATGTATGTGTCCTGTCCACAGCGCGGGGAAACGTGTACTCTACCGGTGGAAACAACGAAGGTCAGCTAGGTCTGGGAGACTGTGAGGAGAGGACAGCCTTCCAGTTGGTGGACTTCTTCAGTTCACATGGACCAATCAAAATGCTTGCTGCCGGCTCAAACACCTCTGCTACCCTCACAGGTAAGACTAGCTAGCCGCAAGCCGAACTGAAGCATGCTGACGCCTTTAGGGTTAGCTAAAATGCTAAACATTTTAACTTTAGACTTCAATTTGACATAAACTGTATCCCATCTAGCCATGACCACGCTCCGTGTTGAATTAGTCATCTCTGGAGTTCACTCACTGTTACTGTATACTGAAACTGGGCCTCCAATCCACAGCTGTTTAGTGTTCACCCATGGCCTCAATAACTTCCCAAACACTACAGGAGAGGTTCTATATCTCAACTTGATGAATATGGGGAGTAGATGGATTGCTACTCTCTCCATGTCTCTGCTCCATGTCTTCCATCTCTAGTCTCTTGTTAAACCCACAGTGGTTAATGGGCCACAGGGAGACCGACTACAACCAGATCCTGCAGGACCCGTAGATCAGCCACCTTAATCCATCAGCATGGGATGGTGAGCCTCTGTTTCTACTACTCTTGTGGGGAAATTATATGGGTTATATGGGTCAGAGGTGGGTCAGAATTTCTTCCTTGTTCAGCTTCAGTAATCAAGATAAGTTGTTCCTCTTCCATTGTGTTATCACATCTTAATGCCCTGGTGTTATTACATCTTAATGCCCTGGACCCCCCCCCCCCCCCCCCCNNNGGCTGCATTTACTGTAGCTGGGGATTTTAACAAAGCTCACCTAAGATCAATACTCCTAAAATTCTATTAGCATTTTGAATGCGCGACACGAGCTGGCAGAATTCGGGATCATTGCTACTCGAACTTCTGCGATGCATACAAAGCCCTCCCGCGCCCTGCCTTTGGCAAATCTGACCACAAATCCATTTTGTTTCTCACAGTCTATAGACAGAAACTAAAACAGGAAACGCCTGTGCTCAGGTCAATACAACGCTTGTCTGACGAATCGGATTCCACGCTTCAAGACTGCTTCGATCACATGGACTGGGATATTTTACCGGATAGCCTCAGACAACAACATTGAGTTTATTGGGAAGTGCATCGGAGATGTCGTACCCGCCTAACCAGAAACCGTGGATTAATGGCAGCATTCGCAAAAAACTGAAAGCGCAAACCACCGCTTTTAATCATGGCAAGGCGACCGGAAACATGACCGAATACAAACAGTGCAGCTATTCCCTCCGCAAGGCAATCAAACAAGCAAAGCATCGGTATAGAGACAAAGTGGAGTCGCAATTCAACAGCTCAAACATGAGACGTATGTGGCAGGGTCTACAGTCAATCACAGATTACAAAAAGAAAACCAGACCCGTCGCGGACATTGACGTCTTGCTCCCAGACAAATTAAATAACCTCTTTGCTGGCTTTGAGGACAATACAGTGCCACTGACATGGCCCGCTACCAAAGCCTGTGGGCTCTCCTTCTCCGTGGCCAACGTGAGTAAAACATTTAAATGTGTTAACCCTCGCAAGGCTGCCAGCCCAGACGGCATCCCTAGCAGCGTCCTCAGAGCATGCGCAGACCAGCTGGCTGGTGTGTTTACGGACATATTCAACCAATCCCTATCCCAGTCTGTTGTCCCCACATGCTTCAAGATGGCCACCATTGTTCCTGTTCCAAAGAAAGCTAAGGTAACTGAACTAAATGACTACCGCCCCATTGCACTCACTTCTGTCATCATGAAGTGCTTTGAGAGACTAGTCAAGGATCATATCACCTCCACCCTGCCTGATACCCTAGACCCACTACAATTTGCTTTCCGCCCCAATAGGTCCACTGACGATGCAATCGCCATCACACTGCACACTGCCCTATCCCATCTGGACAAGAGGAATACCTATGTAAGAATGCTGTTCATTGACTACAGCTCAGCATTTAACACCATAGTACCCTCCAAACTCGTCATTAAGCTCGAGACCCTGGGTCTCGACCCCGCCCTGTGCAACTGGACTTTCTGACAGGCCGCTCCCAGGTGGTGAAGGTAGGAAACAACATCTCCACCCCGCTGATCCTCAACACTGGGGCCCCACAAGGGTGCGTTCTCAGCCCTCTCCTGTACTCCCAGTTCACCCATGATTGTGCGGCCATGCACGCTTCCAACTCAATCACAAGTTTGCAGACGACACTACAGTGGAGGCATGATTACCAACAACGACGAGACAGCCTACAGGGAGGAGATGAGGGCCCTCGGAGAGTGGTGTCAGGAAAATAACCTCTCACTCAACGTCAACAAAACAAAGGAGATGATCGTGGACTACAGGAAACAGCAGAGGGAGCACCCCCCCCATCCACATCGACGGGACAGTGGTGGAAAAGGTGGAAAGTTTTAATTTCCTCGGCGTACACATCACAGACAAACTGAAATGGTCCATCCAAACAGACAGCGTGGTGAAGGCGGCGCAACAGCGCCTCTTCAACCTCAGGAGACTGAAGAAATTTGGCTTGTCATCTAAAACACTCACAAAACTTTACAGATGCACAATCTGAGAGCATCCTGTCGGGCTGTATCACCGCCTGGTACGGTAATTGCACCGCCATCAAACACAAGGCTCTCCAGAGGGTAGTGCGGTCTGCATAACGCAGCTCCGGGGGCAAACTACCTGCCCTCCAGGACACATACAGCAACCGATGTCACAGGAAGGCCAAAAAGATCATCAAGGACAACCACCCGAGCCACTACCTGTTCAGCCCGTTATCATCTAGAAGAGGAGGTCAGAACAGGTGCATCAAAGCTGGGACCGAGAGACTGAAAAAACCCTTCTATTGCAAGGCCATCAGACTGTTAAACAGCCATCACTAACATAGAAGCTGCTGCCAACATACAGACTCAAATCTCTGGCCACTTAAATAAATGGACTTAACAAACTTATCACTAGGCACTTTAAATAACGCCACTTTAATAATGTTTACATATCCTACATTACTCATCTCATATGTATATACTGTATTCTATACCATCTACTGCATCTTGCCCATGCTGCACGCCATCGCTTATCCATATATTTATATGTACATATTCTATTCATTTGTGTGTATTTGTGTGTATAAGGTAGTTCTTGTGAATTTGTTAGATTACTTGTTAGATATTACTGCATAGTCGGAACTAGAAGCATAAGCATTTCGCTACACTAGCATTAACACCTGCTAACCATGTGTATGTGACCAATAACATTTGATTTCATTTGATTTTTGCTGGGGAGCTGAAGAGAAAACCATTGAGGAGTTGTATTTCCTGTAAAGACCCTAAAGGCTTAGTTTGTCCTCCTTTCACCAGGGTTAATGGAGAAGCTCCCCCGCTCCACACTATCGCACCACACCTCAGCATATCTAACACCATCACAGCCCAATGGAAGCAGATGTGCACTGCACTCGTCCTCCGTCAGTGTCCTATTTACTCTGGCCATGTGGAGGTCTGGGTTCTACCCTGGCCTCCTGCCCCTGACATTGGCAGACCAAGGTGACGGCCATCAACACAGAGATTTACGAACTTTTACATAGTGATTCTCAAGATGGATTACCTTGATTCCGATGGAAATATGGCTTGTGAACCAGAAAAATGGACCTAAAAAATATAGAATTTGAAAGTTTTGGCCTTTGTTTTGGTCAGCAGGTTTAGTGATTTGGAAAATGGTTGCAGATGTGGCCCACATGGGCCAGCCCTTATAACGGCACACCATGTCAATTCCCCCAGTTGGATCGTCTCACGATTGGCGAGTTGGAAAAGAAAAACATTTGATATTTTCCATCCCTCTGTACAATCCTCTCAGTTCATTTGTGGATGCCTGCAGGAGGACTAAGGGCTGGATTCAATCCACATCACAAAAGATTTGCGTTCAAACGTGAAGGTAATTTCCGATTGAGATGACATGTGCAGTGTTTACCGTTAATGCAGTCTCCACGAACGCTGGAACATTGCCTTTAAATTTTAATCGAGCTGTAACACAGATCTTACGCAATGCTTTGGCGATACAGATTGAATCCAACCTGGAGTTATTGTGTTATCTTCTAAATGTTAGGTAGTAAACGTTTGTGGCAAGAAAAGCATCACTCACGTCAACACTCAGAGAATCAAATGGTGTCGTTTTTCAACAGGTTGCAGAGATTCAGTTATTGAAGTATCCACCTGTGAACTTTGGCCTCACTTGCAACATTATTAGACAACACATGAAGGAAATATCAGAGCAGCTGTCCATTCAGCATATGGTACTGGACACCGTTACATCGTAAACTTGTAAACCTTGTCATCCTTTCATCACTCATCTAACAAGTTGTTGCCTGTGGATGAGGCAGGAATCCAGACCTCTTTTTATTTTATCGACCCGTGTTGGCAGTGAGTTTAAAACAAACAGCACGAGAAAGCCACATTAGGAGGTAGCTTCATGACAGCGCCATTGAAACAGTGATGCATGGAATGTTGCCTGAGATATTGTCACTCCTCCCCTCAGTACAGTCAGTAAAGAGGAAGCACCATGCAGGAGGGAGTGTTGCACCGTTAAGAGACGCAGAGGCAGAGTGGCCTCACCTGTGATCTGTAGCCAACACAAGGCGAGGCTACTCAGAGCACCACGTCTTACCCATAAATCCACCTTGACTCAACCTACCAGTAAACAAAGACTCCTAGACTCCCCGACCTCAGTGGAGGATACGTCCTCCAGTTCATGTCATGGTAGTGACGTTTACGTGAGACGGCTTCATGTTTCACTCCTGTTAAGGTTTTAAATCTTCACGCTCATCCATCGCCATGCACAGTTGGCTGAGGAAGAGACACCTGGCCTGCCTACCATTGTGTGGGATGGGGAATCGAGAGATGGGGGTTGTGATTTGAATGTTTTCTCATATGTCTAAGAACACAGTAGGAAAGTTACTGAGAACATCATAGCCTAAAGTTGTAAAACAGACACTGGGCAGCCGTTCATTATGCTGAACCGTTTAACAAGTTTCTGACGAACAATGTCCCACTTTCTGACGTCCGTCGTTACATAACCTCTTGGGTGAATGGTTATGTAAACTCCAAAGTTACCAGTAACCCAAAATGATGAATACTGATAAAAAGCTAAGTGAGGCAAACCCAGTAGGGTTTTGCCAGAAAGATCTTGTGTTAATTCACAACGGTTACAGTGAACGGTATAACAGCGAACGGTATAACAGCAGTGTGTAACAAAGACTCTGTTTGAACATTTGTGCTGAGTTGTGTATTTAGACAGAGCACGTGGCTCAAGTCTGTTCATGACGTGAAGATCTGTCAAAGTCAGACTTTCCTGTAAATCATTCCAAGCCTACATGACAGGTTTTATGTAATGATTTTATTCATACTCAAGATTTCTTTTTAGAACTGATATTCCAACAGTGTGTGAAAACCTTGTGAAGACTTACAGAAAACGTTTGACCTCTGTCATTGCCAACAAAGGGTACATAACAAAGTATTGAGATAAACTTTTGTTATTGACCAAATACTTATTTTCCACCATAATTTGCAAATAAATTCATTAAAAGTCCTACAATGTGATTTTCTGGATTTTTTTCCTCATTTTGTCTGTCATAGTTGAAGTGTACCTATGATGAAAATTACAGGCCTCTCTCATCTTTTTAAGTGAGAGAACTTGCACAATTGGTGGCTGACTAAATACTTTTTTTCCCCACTGTAAGTAAATCAACAACAAAAATATACCTTAAGATATTGTGAAAAAATATGCCTGTTATAATAATCCAAAACAACTGATATGAAATTACTTCTACATCTGTTAGGCTCAATGTACAACCTCAGCTGAGACACACAAAAAAGGGACTACAAGACAGGGTCATCTTCAAGTGGTTTCTGGAGGACTTCCAGATTGATCCGTTTGTTTTCCCAGAAGTCTGATTTATCTGAGGTTGTTCTCTGGTGTTAGGACCGTCCTCCGGGCTTCAGTCGTAGGTGATTTAATGCAAATAAACCTGAAAAGGAAAAATAATCAGACAACGCTTTGAACAGCGGAGGGCAGAGCACGGGCCAATGGGCCAATCGGAACTATCAAAGCTCACGGCAAATCAATCAATCAGGAGAATTAAAGCGTTTATATGAAACAAGGGAAAGAAAATATGATTACCAATAACATTTAATTTTTCACAGAATTGTGTTTTTAAAACCAAATAACATGTAGTCCGTCTCAAACCAAGTGTAACTGCATCTGGATGTAAAGAGGTCGGTTTCCACTGTCACGCCCTGGCCATAGAGAGCCCTCGGGGTTCTCTATGGTGCTTTAGGTCAGGACGTGACTAGGGGGGTTTTCTAGTTGTTAAATTTCTATGTTGGTGTTGTGTATGGTTCCCAATTCGAGGCAGCTGTTTTTTGTTACCTCTAATTGGGGATCATACTTAATGTGTTCTTTTCCCACCTGATATTGTTTGTGTGAGTGCCTTTGAGCGCTACTTTATTGTGCGATCAGTTGTTTTTTGATGATTTTTTTATGTTACACTACTAATAAATATGTGGAACTCTACGCACGCTGTGCCTTGGTTCTTCCATTTAGTAGACGATCGTGACAGAATATCCCACCAATACAGGACCAAGCAGCGTGCCCAGGAGGTGAAGGAGAGTTGGTCTTGGGAGGAGATACTAGGGGGATGCGAGACCCTTCCTTGGCGGGAGTCACCGAGGAGTATAGGAGGACAGCGACGACGCCAGGGTCCACGGCCACACACAGCCCAAGGGCAATCCCAATATTTTTTTTGGGGGGGGCACAAGGGGCGGTCGGCCGAGGAGAGAGCCAGAGCCAGAGCCCGTATGGGAGTCGATCTAAGAGTTTTAGGAAGGATATCGGAGAGAGGTGTTGGCAAGGAGTATGCTGCAGCGCAGGCGTTTGGAAGAGCGTGTCACCAGTCCGGTGCAACTTGTGCCGGCTCCACCCACCAGGCCTCCAGTGCGCCTTCCCAGCCCGGTACGTCCTGTGCTGGCTCACCGCACTCGCCCTGAAGAGCGTGTCACCAGTCCGGTGCAACCTGTGCCGGCTCCACGCACCAGGCCTTCAGTGCGCCTTCCCAGCCAGGTACATCCTGTGCCATCTCCCCGCACTCGCCCTGAAGAGCGTGTCACCAGTCCGGTGCAACCTGTGCCGGCTCCACGCACCAGGCCTCCAGTGCGCCTTCCCAGCCCGGTACGTCCTGTGCCAGCTCCCCGCACTCGCCCTGAAGGGCGTGTCACCAGTCCGGCGCAACCTGTGCCGGCACCAGGCCTCCAGTGCGCCTGCCCAGCCCGGTACTTCCTGTGCTGGCTCCCCGCACTCGCTCAGTCCAGGCACGGCGTCCAGTCCTGCTCCAGGGCCGGAGCCTTCCTCGGCGCCGGTGTCCAGTCCAGGCACGGCGTCCAGTCCCGCTCCAAGGCCGGAGCCTTCCTCTGCGCCGGTGCCCAGTCCAGGCACGGCGTCCAGTCCCGCTCCTAGGCCGGAGTTTTCCTCTGCGCCGGTGCCCAGTCCAGGCACGGCGTCCAGTCCCGTTCCAAGGCCGGAGCCTTCCTCTGCGCCGGGCCCAGTTGCGCGTGGAGTTCGCACCTTTGGAGGGGGGTACTGTCACGCCCTGAGCCCTCGGGGTTCTCTATGGTGTTTGAGGTCAGGACGTGACTAGGGGGGTTTTCTAGTTGTTAAATTTCTATGTTGGTGTTGTGTATGGTTCCCAATTAGAGGCAGCTGTTTTTCGTTACCTCTAATTGGGGATCATACTTAGTGTGTTCTTTTCCCACCTGCTATTGTGGGATATTGTTTGCGTGAGTGCCTTTGAGCACTACTTTATTGTGCGGTCAGTTTCTTTTTTATGTTCCACTACTAATAAATATGTCAAACTCTACGCACGCTGCGCCTTGGTTCTATCATTTAGTAGACGATCGTAACATCCACTTCATAATTAACGTGTGTTAAAGTCAATATCTTGGCTTACAGTGAAGGATTACAGTGGCAAACCATGTGGACTTGGGACAAAATAATATTGTTGTGAATGTGCATATTTCGCATTCAGAATGCATTACCCGTCACCGGGAAGATACCAAAGATCACAACAGATATTTGCCTTGTCAGTCATCAATAATTGTTTCCAGTAGGTAATCAGTACCATCAGCCAAAGAGAACTGGAAATAATTATGGGAGATTAGCTACCAAGTTTGTTTTGTTTCACAAGTCCTTCTGTGCATTTTTGTGTAATCCAAATGGGAGCTTGACTTGTTAGCTCATTTCCCAGAAGGCTTTGTACTGAAGAATGGAAGGCCATATTTCACATGTGCTCTTCCTGGAGCAGTTTTGAATGAACTGGATCTGACCCTAAGATTACCCTTTATATTGCAACTTGTAAAATCTATTTGTAACAATATGAGTCTGACTATGGGAAAGAAGCACGCTATATGTACAGCACAATATGCTCTCTTCTTTTATTACGTTTCCGCCTGTTGAAAGTATACCTTTTTAAAACACTATTTTGAAGTAGGCCCATTTGCTTTCTATATAGACTATATTCTCGACATATCCATAATTACTGATACATTAAAGTAATACATTTTTATAGATGGAGTCAGGACATTGTGTAGCCTAGTGCAGGAATAATTCCTTGGGTCTTTAATTTCCACCTGCGAGCCAGGCCTTAGAGGATATGGTTACGCAACCAAAGCCATGGCTCTCTTAACTACTGTTGACAGGATCCTGACGAAGTACGGTTGTTTAATTGAGGCCGGAGGAGGAGAGCAACGATCTAAGGGTCACTTGTTCTTACTTAGGACGGCTGTGTTCCACATTAAGTGATTTTTGCCAAGTCAAGATATTTTCCAGTCACTGTAAGAGGACTTTAAGGTTAACACGTCACACCTGTTTCGGTAAAAGAGATTTCTGATTTCTCACACAAACTCAATAGAGGTCTATTTGTTTGGCCTATATGTGGAGAGTGGCCATTCTACCAAGTTTTATTAAGCATCCAGGCCTAAACACACAGGAAAACAAAATCATAAATGTAGCTTCTTTGACCTTTTATTGGGGTTTAAGGTTAATCTGTGTCAACTCACACAGAAACATGTTGTTGGGCATAGGCTAGTATCTAATTGTCAACATCAATAATTTGTTCCTTTCCTCAAAGTGTCTTTGTGTGGGCTGAGGGATTGTTATCCATGTGTTGTAAGTGCCATGGCTGGATGTGTTAAATACAGGAGCAACTCGTACCAGATTCGTGATGACATCATGTATCTCATCAAATCCCCCAAATTTGTTTACACATGCAGATATCCTTGTGACACAGGAATGGCTATTGCTACTATCCTAACCACAGGAGGCTGCTGAGGGGAGGATGGCTCACAATAATGTCCAGAACAACGCAAATGGAATGGCATCAAACACATGGAAACTGTGTTTGATGTATTTGTTACCATTCCACTAATTCCGCTCCAGTCATTACCACGAGCTCATCCTCCCCAGTTAAGGTGCCACCAACCTGCTGTGATCCTAACCAACCAATTTACTACTATAACCTTCAGATTAACATCTGGAACATCAACATAAAGTAGGTCTTCTACTGTATGTTGAATTTTGTTTATTCCGGGACTAATTCACAAACTGGGAGAAGTACATTTGGGGCCGGTATCCCAGACACAGATTAAACCTAGTCCAGAACTAAAAAACATTCTCAATGGAGATTCTCCATTAATTAAGGCTAGGCGTCCCGCTAGCGGGACACCAGTCGACAACATCCGGTGATTAACAAGCGGGACACCAGTCGACAACATCCGGTGAAATTGGAGGGCGCGCAATTCAAATAAATAATCGTAATATTAAACATTCATGAACTTACAAGTATCTTATATCATTTAAAAGCTTAAATTCTTGTTAATCTAACTGCGTTGTTCGATTTACATTAGGCTTTACAGCGAAAGCATACCATGCGATTGTCTGAGGACGGCGCCCCACATCAACATATTTTTCAACCAGCACAGGCTTCACAAAATCACAAATAGCGATGAAATAAATCACTTACTTTTGAAAATCTTCCTCTGTTTGCAATCCCATGGGTCGCAGCTACAACATGAATGGTCGTTTTGTTAGATAGAATCCTTCTTTATATCCCAAAAAGTCAGTTAATTTGGCGCCATCGATTTCAGTAATCCACTCGTTCAACATGCAGACAAAAGAATCCAAAAAGCTACTGCTAAACTTCGTCCAAACAAGTCAAACGACGTTTCTATTTAATCCTCAGGTACCCTAAAATGTAAATAAACTATAATATTTCATACGGAAAGTAGTATGTTCAAAAGGAAAGTAAAATTAGTAAGCGCGCGCCAAAAGACTGATATTGTTCCGGTACTCGTTTTTGAAGAAACAAGCCTGAAACCTTGAACAAAGACTGTTGACATCTAGTGAAAGCCATAGGAATTGCAATCTGGGAGCCGGAATTACATAGGACCCATAGCTTTCCATTATAAGAGCCTGGGACCTAAAAAAAAGAATTCTGGTTGGTTTTTCTTCAGATTTTTGCCTGCCATATCAATTCTGTTATAGTCGCAGACATTATTTTAACATTTTTAGAAACTTCAATGTGTTTTCTATCCAATGCTACCAACTGTATGCATATCCTGGCTTCTGGGCCTGAGTAACAGGCAGTTTACATTGGGCACGTCAGTCAGGCGGAAATTCAGGAAAATAGACCCTAGCCCTAAGAAGTTTTAAAATCAATCTTAGTCCAGGACTAAGCTTATTCTGTGTCCGGGAAACCGTCCCTTGGAATTCAAATGGAGGTTCTCTCCTTCTCATTGTTTAATATGTGTCATATAATGTTATAATACTTATCTGAGCATGCAAACCACCTGTAAAACATCTCACAAACCTCCTATGAGGACACTGAAGCACTCTCCACCTCATCATCAGGCTCACAGTACTATGCAGAGCATAACTTTATAGTCTCAAACTCTTAGCCTTGGACAAACGTATGAAGTGAAAGAACTCCAAGACACAGTTTGATGATAGCACAGTCCCATACTCTATACTCCAACATAAACTAATTGGGAGTTGCTTAGGCAAATATGAAGTGCTTTACTTTACTGAAGCAGAATTGAATGAGTGACAAGGAAAAGTGGTGGTTGAGGTAGAAGTGCCACCAGCAGCCAGGTAGAAGGGTAGGTGCTGGTGTCTCAGAGGGAGATTTACTAACACACATTTCATTCTGACTGACCTTCAGCTGGAATGAATGGACAGCTAAAAGTCCCACAAAAAGGTTCTCTATCAAACCTACACGAAAAAGAATACAAGCTGTTTCGGAGCCTTACACAAGTCGTCTATGAGAATCGCTGAACTGCTTTGATGGTGATGGTGCAAATTCTCTCAAGACTCAGTGTGATCTCACTGTTAGTCCTGAGAAAGAGTCTCTACAGAAAATGAAGACCCCCTTGCTTCCATGACCAGTGACACCTCTTTGATTATGAAACAGTCAGTCAATCAGCTTTCATGACCATCGGATTGGTTGATTTTCCATTTAGACAAGTCACCAATGAATGACTGAATGTGCTGTAGATGTCTGGAACCATTCAAGGGCCATTCAAGGGCCTACGATATAGACATCCAGCACTACCTCATAGAAAGTCCACAGAGGCCTCTCATACCACTGTTTCATATTGAGTGGCTTTTAAAGTAAACTGGGAAAGCATTACTATTCCCCTCAATAATACGGTTAGCCACAGAAGACCATATTACTGGAGCAAAGGCCAACGAAAACAGGTCGCAATGAAAAGCTAACCAGGCAGTGATGTTGAACAGAAAAGTGGCATTTCACAGAGTTAGATTTCATAGACCCGCTCTTCTCATAAGTCATATTTCAACCGTTGCGGAATCCGCTGTTGTCATATCATTTTGGTTTTCCTGTGGTATTTCCCACTGTTGATTTTACATGTTATTTTATTTTCTCTAGTTGGATAGTTAAAGTGTTCATAACGGTCTGGTTATGAGGAGAAGGAGTGCTACTCTGAATGGGTGCATCGTGAGGAAACCAAATGGCTGCAGGTGGTCATTTATAACTAACAGCTTATCAAGAGCATACTGTGTTCTGAACACATATTCTCGCCAGTGCCTTCTTCCATATGCTGCTGTGTTTCGTCACGGTTCATCGAGAACCCATGTTCAGACAAACCATATTCAGAGAACCCATGTGGCTGTACAGACAACATTTGCTCGTCTCATGTTTGTAAGAGATCTTAGAGCTCCGGCCCGGGCTGAATGTCTCAGGAGGGTGTTCAGTCAAACTCACAAACAGACATGTGTTTGATACTGGCACACAAACAGATGGCTGCCGTTGATGTACTGAGCAGAACTAGTGCCTCCTATCCTCCTCAGCATCCTCATTCATTTGCCTTTTTCTTCCTCTCTTTCTTTCCTCCTCTTCTTCGTTTCCTGACAGGGCCAATGTGCCGCCAGCGCAGGCAGGTTTTATGGCCGTCAGAAACTCCAGGGGCCAGGCCGCTCCTCCTTCCAGTGGAGAATGAGTCAGGCCTGTAGGAGCCATTACAGTCAGCGGGTCTGCCTTGGCTTCCCCGGGCCCAGCGCCAGAACTCTGGGGTTCAAAGGCTGTTTATGCAATGGTGTACCTCAATCCTCAACCCAATCCTCAACCCAAAATACAGGGGGTTTTATGGTGTGGAGTAAATTTGTATAAAATATTTTGGAGCTGATCTGTCCTCAGATCAGTGCCATGGGGCTTTGAGAGGCACTTAGGTGCTCAGGTTGGGCTCTTTAAAGAGTCCTAGATGGGAAAGCTGCCTGAGGCAGATCTGGGATCAGATTGTGTAGGACTCTGTGTGCAGTGTGCACACTTTCTAGTTCTAGTTAATAAAACCTTGATTCTAGAATATCTATCTCAAATACATGATTGTTCTTGTGATGCAATAATGTATGTTTGCTTTTATATATATATGCTTGACAAAACAACGTTCCATTCTGTGCATGAAGAATTATATTTTACGAGTTACCCTGCAAAGCCGGAATCTCCTCAGGCCTATTTGATTGAATATGGGCCGTAGTGTAGTTAGGTCAGATGAAAAGCATGTGGGCCCACCGCTGTTAACATTAACCATCCAGAGAGATTAGGTTGCACACCAATTCCTTTCCCCAGAGAGGATTGTGTGGAGCCCGAGCATCAAGAATGTCAGTTGGGCACAGAGAAAAAGTCCTGGAAAAGTACTGATTCTATAGCATCCCATACGGTTTATATAAAGTCTTGTCATAATCCAACATTATGTACCCAACAGTTTCTCTTCATAGGGCTGTGGATAACGTGTCCTTCGTTTCCATGGTGAAGCTTCCCAAAATAAGAGCTGAGCATTCCGAGGAAACACCTGACAATCTTGTCTCCGATCATGCAGCATAAAAATGATGAAGACAATGTTTTCATTCTGCGGTTCCAAAAACCAAAGTCTTGGAGAACATTAAGATGAAATATCATCGCCACAATTACATTGGGTTACATAATCAAGAGACTAGATAATGATATTTGTGGCAGACTACGCGCCGTGCGGCAAGTGAGATGAAACCGCATGTATCAGGTTTGTCCTTTGTGGTATTGTTAGTATTTAGCAAACGTTGATAAGTGGGAGGCTGTAGAAAATTACAATACGTGATGATGGATTGGAGTCATGAAGGTGGACTACCAAATCCTGAAGTTGAGGACGTGTCTTATCCAATCATGTGTTTCCCAAATGCTTCTCTCTCTCTCTCTGCCTCAGTATCAGATGGAGTCACTGCCAAAAAAAGCTATAACAGACAAGATTTGTGTAATATTTACAGAAAATATGTTTCAGATCGACAACTAAAACTATGTCGGCACAGGAAACAGCTTATTTATGAAATGTTAGCTGCTAGAGAGTTTCTAGAGTTGTCATACTGTATCTCATAGTCACCAAAGTCGCAGAAAACACCACGACCACATTTGACAAAGTCAAAGGAGTTCTTAGAATAATGGCATCAATAACTGACAACATTAGTCAAAAACTGGCACCCAAAGCCCTCCTAAGTGAAAGCTTTACTAACTTCCTCTGTAAGAAGTCATAGAAACAGGTGCATAGAAATCCCACAGGTCAGGTTCAACATCAGTCAATCCTAATAGCCATCCATAAAGAGAGGAACTAAGCACACAGAGAGAACGCACAGAAGCTTCTGACTGATTCAATGTCAAACCCAGGAGTTAGAGTTTGGGGTCTCTCTCTCTCTCACTCTCTCTCTCTCTCTCTCTAGGTCCTGTCATCCTGCATAGCCAAGACGCAGTGGAGTGTTACTCCTCTTCCTGAGCTGTTTGTTCCGCAACCCTATCCCAGGGTGTTTCTGTTTTCCATGGAGCATTGTGAGCAGCACTCCGGGGGCTATGGCTGTCACAACAGGCCGTAAACCATCCACTGTGTCCTCACGTGGAGAGCAATGGGACCACTCACCATCAAGGACCGACAGACAGACAGACAGACAGACAGAAAGACAAACAGACCGACCGACCAACCCAGGGTTGAGTTCACTAAGAGAAAATAAAAAGGCTTCGGACAAGTACTTATTTCCTAACGGACTCATCAGAGAGGGTTGACTGACACCTGAGAGACACAAGGACCAAAACATCAACATAACAAAAACAGAGTACGAGAAGCAGTCTCTCTGAGAACACACAACACAACGATATCGTTGCTGAAAACCGGAGCCCCATAGACTTATAGTAATCCACACCAAGCAGAAAGTGTAGTTGGCAACAACAACAAAAAACTTCTACATAAGACATTTCCCTCCATGATTTTGGTCCTTAAGCTGAAGATCCTTAAAGCTCTGCGGTTAAGACATGTGAGTGGATGGTGTAGATTTCCTTCTGCCTAAACAATCCATTGAATGATTTACCCTAAAGCTGATATTATAACCATTTAGCAGACATTTTCCAAGCCTGGACATGAAATTAAACTATTCCAGGTCTCCTAGGTCATATATCAGAGAAGGATTATGTCACACTAATAGGTAATAGTAATGTAGTTAATGGTGCATGAAATAACCTAAAGGCTAAATGTTGAATTGCATAACGTGGCCTATCCATTCTCTTCTAGACCTCCCCAAAGACAGGATGAACATCATCAGGGATTCAAGAGAATACGGTTCCACAGTTTCTGTTACCATAGAGATACAGTAGGTGTTTTTAATTCTGTGCATATTACAACGTAGGAGTCACAACGGCATGGGTAATGTTGACACTAGCATAATGATGAGATCTTTGAGCTTTTGTCTTTTCTCGATAGAATCCTCTGGCTAAAACCGTTTGGTCATGCATTAGGGGGCACATTCATACAGGCCCAATGCATTATGGTCCACCAGCGTTGATTTAAGGGCTGGTAAGCGACCTACTTTTGTGTGTCACCAACTTCAAACTTGGCCAGACAAAATGTCTTTGTATACACCAATTCATTTTCTTTTTAGTTCAGCTGCAGTCCGTTTGTTTAATCAGGCTCTGAACAATATTCCTGCAGGCGCATCATTACACTTCCGAGTGCTTTAGAGAATTAGTTAATCTTCATTGACCTTAGACGAGTGCAACAGCTGGCAGAAAGGCTGAGAGGACATGGCCAAACAAGGAAGTGGTGAGTGTGTCAAGGAATCGAAAGGGGCTCCTTTACATTCACTACAGTGTATCAATAAACCATTACCTCTGTCAAACAACACTTTTCTCTGTGTCCATAAAGTTGGTTAGGAAAAAAACTACAAACTTGATCAAAATCATGCAGTTTCAGACTCAGACTTGTTCCCCAAAACAATCAGAGACTGGTGCTGGAAAACCAAAATAGCCCGTTCTGCATTCCTTGGACTGCCGGGATCAAGTTTTTCACACATTTGACACAACCCAGCGAGCGTTTGTTAAAAAGGTTGAAACAAACTTTCCGTCCGTGTATGGAAATGTAATCACTATGGAAATAAATATTTCCACTGAGAGGCAGTAATAGTGGCTGTTTTGTTACCTTATCTGGCTAGTGTGGTATTACAAGTGTGACTCTGCCAATGGGCAGAGCGTCACCTATCACTCTTCGAGAAAGAGAGAGAGAGAGAGAGAGAGAGAGAGAGAGAGAGAGAGAGAGAAGGAGGGAGGGAGAGAGAGCGCCCAGTGTCATGTGTTTTCCTCCTGAACTCAATGTGGTTTCCATTAGAAGTCTCCTTATCTCAGCAAGGCCTGTTCTGAATCTGATTTGAAGACTGAGGCTTTTCTTTGATCCAATTCAGGAGAGGGAGAATGAGAAAAAACCTGCTGCCTTAAGAAGGGGTTTGAAATGTCAAACTCTGACACACTGTCCCTAGGGTAAGTCCAGTGGAATATTCACTAGCAAAGGAAAAAAAACTCACACCAAGCTAACTCAAACCAAAATGTTACCAAATTATAACTCATGTCATGTGACCAGATAAAGATGGGAGCAGCAGCCTCCCTATTGGCAGAAGAGTTGAGACGTTCCTCAAAAGAAAAGGTGGTAAATCCTTCCATAGCCCTGATTGGTCCACCACCCTTGTCTCCAATAACAACAGGGCCTTGGAAAAGGTAGAAGGGAAAAAGACGTCATCATGAGTGATTTATTGTTGCAAATGTTCACTGTTTTAAGAATCGCTGTCCTCACCTCAATCAATCAATCAAATGTATTTATAAAGCCCTTTTTACATCAGCAGATGTCACAAAGTGCTATACAGAAACCCAGCCTAAAACCCAAAACAGCAAGCAACGCAGATGTAGACGTATGGTGGCTAGGAAAAACTCCTTTTAAAGGGAGGAACGTAGGAAGAAACCTAGAGAGGAACCAGGCTCTGAGGGGTGGCCAGTCCTCTTCTGGCTCTGCGNGAGAGAGAGAGAGAGAGAGAGAGAGAGAGCCCAGTGTCATGGGTTTTCCTCCTGAACTCAATGTGGTTTCCATTAGAAGTCTCCTTATCTCAACCCGGCCTGTTCTGAATCTGATTTGAAGACTGAGGCTTTTCTTTGATCCAATTCAGGAGAGGGAGAAGGAGAAGGAGAAAAAACCTGTTGCCTTAGGAAGGGGTTTGAAATGTCAAACTCTGACACACTGTCCCTAGGGTAAGGCCAGTGGAATATTCACTAGCAAAGGAAAAAAAACTCACACCAAGTTAACTCAAACCAAAACGTTACCAAATTATAACTCATGTCATGTGACCAGATAAAGACGGGAGCAGCAGCCTCCCTATTGGCAGAAGAGTTGAGACGTTCCTCAAAAGAAAAGGTGGTAAATCCTTCCATAGCCCTGATTGGTCCACCACCCTTGTCTCCAATAACAACAGGGCCTTGGAAAAGGTAGAAGGGAAAAAGACGTCATCATGAGTGATTTATTGTTGCAAATGTTCACTGTTTTAAGAATCGCTGTCCTCACCTCAATCAATCAATCAAATGTATTTATAAAGCCCTTTTTACATCAGCAGATGTCACAAAGTGCTATACAGAAACCCAGCCTAAAACCCAAAACAGCAAGCAACGCAGATGTAGACGTATGGTGGCTAGGAAAAACTCCTTTTAAAGGGAGGAACGTAGGAAGAAACCTAGAGAGGAACCAGGCTCTGAGGGGTGGCCAGTCCTCTTCTGGCTCTGCGGGGTGGAGATTATAAGAGTTCATGGCGTTTAAGGCCACCTCACATGCAGCTTGATAAGATGTTATACTGATAGTGTGCTTCATTCCATTGAAAGGTCTGTGTTTTGCTAAGCTACTTCAGCACACATCTACAGTTCCCTGAAAAGTAACAGCTTTTTCCTTGGCAGTCTCTATCTCCCTCTCTTACTGTAGTTGCTGATCTCAGACTCATCATTTATTCTCTTCAGTTTGACAATAATTCAGTGTCTGTCTCTCTCTCTCTCTCTCTCTCTCTCTCTCTCTCTCGTTCTCTCTCACTCGCTCTCTCTCTCTCCTTTCTGTATTGTTTTCTGCTGCCTTTCAGAATTCAGATCTGCCCTTCGGAGGGAAGTTCCAGTCATCACCCTTGATTTGTACCAAATAAGCTTCACCTTCTCTCTCTCTCTCTCTCTCTCTCTCTCTCTCTCTCTCTCGCACTCTCTCTCTCTCTCTAATTGGGAGATAGATCCAAGGCCATCTGTAGCAAGGTGGATATTACTCAATGGAACGCGCAGACAGAATCTCTATCAGTACCTTTACCGCCACTCTCTGCATATCCAATCAATAAAACTGCACATCTTAATATTTTGAGTTGATATTCCACTAATTCAAAAGTCTGTCAAAACATTGGCAGGACTGAATGAAGAGTTTGACTGTGTAAACTCAGGGTTTCAAAGTAGGCGCAAGGTCACAGGCTGAAACATGGCAAACCTTTCTATCATCAACACACTTGTCTCCAGCGCCACCCCCTTTCTAGCAGCTAAAGAGGAGCAGTGTTAGAAGTCTCTCTCTCTCTCTCCACTGGAGCTCCCTGCCTGGATGTCCGCCACCAACATGACCACTCTTTCTGAAACCCAGATCACTCCACGGTCTCCGTGTGGTTTCCCAATGAAACTAACTTGCACCATATCTGCAGTCACTTTACTGTAGCCAGTGGGGTGCCCATACGCCTTAACAAGAGCCATTCCTTTCACATTATCTCAGAGTTTGTAAAAAATATTGTCGATACTTTAGTAACATTTTCCATCCTAAACAAAGTCTTTTTAATTTTTTTTTATGTTTTGTTTATACCCTCATGAAACAATACAATGATAATGTAATGATGACATTGGATCCTAATGTTGACATGAGTTTGTATGTCGTTGAGTTTTATGATTCCCTGGTGGACCTCATTCAGTTTGCTCTCTTCGGTTTGATAAAAACAGACTTTGAAAGTCCCTGTAGTCCCTTGAATTCTCTCTGTTCTAGAGCCAAACTGGCAGAAAATAGGGAAGCTCCACGTGACTACGAAGACCACACCACATCAGAAACATCTTAAGGCTTCTGATCAAGATCCAACAGTTACAAAATGATCTGTACAGTACAGTTCCCCTAATGTTATGCAAAGACAATCAGTTCTTGTCATTACCGACCAACCAAATGACACCCCCAGGATTCTTCATCTAAGCATTGAGCATTATTTCCCCCTCTTTTTTTGTATTCTCTCAAGATGGGACAGGGTGAAATTGTTCATAGCATGGTTTTGTTTGACGTTCATTGGAGTGTGGTGCTGACAACAGTTTCTCTCTCAGCACTGGGGGAGGAATGGCAGAGGGGAGGAAGCTGTTATTTCAGACGTTCTTCTGTCCTCGTTGCCGGCACAGCCAACGTGTTGAGAGATAGCCCAAGATGAGTGACAGGCCAGGCACCGTGCCAACGGAAACCATGCTCTCTGTGTGTACATACACACAATGTACAGTATACACACACATAAAACACACACACACGTGCATATGCATGCAATAGAACACACATGTACTTAATTCATTCATACACACACAGACACACAAGTAACTGCCAAAATAAAGGAAACACCAACATAAAGTGTCTTAATAGGGTGTTGGGTCACAACAAGCCAGAACAGCTTCAATGTACCTTGGCATAGATTCTACAAGTGTCTGGAACTCTATTGGAGGGATGTGATATCATTCTTCCATGAGAGATTCCATCATTTGTTGTTTTTATGTTTATGGTGGTGGAAAACTGTCTCAGGCGCTGCTCCAGAATCTTCCATAAGTGTTCAATTGGGTTAAGATCTGGTGGCTGAGACGGCCATGGCATATGGTTTACATCAAACCATTCAGTGACCACTCGTGCCCTGTGGATGGTAGCATTGTCATCCTATGGGGGCATAGCCATGGTATCCAAAACAATGGCCTGCGTAGTATTTTTATACACGACCCTAATCATTATGGGATGCTAATTGCTTAATTAACTCAGGAACCACACCTGGGTGGAAGTACCAGCTTTCAATATACATTGTCTCCCTCATTTACTCAAGTGTTGACATTATTTTGGCAGTTACCTGTACATTCGCAATGTCATTCGCTGCCCAAGTCAGTTTAGCCAATAATCGTGCTCATACCCTGATTCTTCACGGTACACGTGCAGTGAGAAGGATAGCAGTAGCCCAGACACATGCAGCCTGATTCTCAGAGCATACTTATTTTCACTGCTAAATATCAGACAAGGAAAAAGCCAATGAAGGAATGCATGTTATGAAAGAGGGGGTGCTGGGACCTGCCTGTCTGCAGAGAGGGACTGCCAACCCCCTAAGCACTTTAAGATGCACTTAATTCATTCCTTACCATGGAAACACCATGCAGGAGACAGTGAGCACTGAACAGTTCAGACCCAGACCATGTAAGCAGGATGTGATCGGTATAAAACAAGGGGATTGTTGAATTTACTGGCTTCTGATTGGTGGATTAAGAGGGCTCTGATAGCTGTGGGCCTGTGGGCCAATCATCACCTGTCATAGAGTTGATTCTGTACTGTATCCAATCCCCATGCAGACTGGAACCTGAACCTGAGGCTGATTTAGATGTCTCTGTGTTTGTGCTCTCTGATCATGACACACTACTACAGGTGCTCCTGTGGAGAAGACTAACACCCAGTCTACTGTAATGTCCAACCATACCTGTGCTTCAGTTCTTCAGTATAAGTGGTAAAGAGCCCTCTAGTGGTAGAGACGGTAAGAGAGGAGATCAACACTACCAGAGTTAGTACAGGTACACTAAATATATACAAAAGTATGTGCACACCCCTTCAAATTAGTGGATTCGGTTATTTAAACCACACCCGGTGCTGACAGGTGTATAAAATTGAGCACACAACTATGCAATCTCCATAGACGAACATTGTCAGCAGTGGTGGAAAAAGTACGCAGTTGTCATACTTGAGTAAAAGTATAGATACCTTAATAGAAAGTTACTCAAGAAAAAGTGAAAGTTACCCAGTAAAACGTTGGGAGTAAAAAGTACATTATTTTCTTTAGGAATGTAGTGAAGTAAAAGTAAAAGTTATAAATAGTAAAGTACAAATACCACAAAAAAACGACTTAAGTAGTACTTCAAAGTATTTCTACTTAAGTACTTTACGCCACTGATTTTCAGTAGAATGGCCTTACTGAAGAGCTCAGTGACTTTCAACTTGGCACTGTCATAGGATGCCACCTTTCCAACAAGTCAGTTTGTCAAATTTCTACCCTGCTGGAGGTGCCCCATTCAACTGTAAGTGCTGTTATTGTGAAGTGGAAACGTCTAGGAGCAACAACAGCTCAGCCGCAAAGTGGTAGGCCACAAAAGCTCACAGAACGGGACCGCCGAGTGCTGAAAATTGTCTGCCCTCAATTGCAACACTCACTACCGAGTTCCAAACTGCCTCTGGAAGCAACGTCAATGCAAGAACTGTTCATCGGGAGCTTCATGAAATTTCTATGGCCGAGCAGCCGCACACAAGGTCACCATGCGCAATGCCAAGTGTCGGCTGAAGTGGTGTAAAGCTTGCTGCCATTGGACTCTGGAGCAGTGGAAATGCGTTCTCTGGAGTGATGAATCACACTTGACCATCTAGCAGTTCGACGAAGGAATCTGGGTTTGGCGGATGCCAGGAGAACTCTGCCCCAATGCATAGTGCCAACTGTAAAGTTTGGTGAAGGAGGAATAATGATCTGGGGCTGTTTTTCATGGTTCGGGCTAGGCCCCTTAGTTCCAGTGAATGGACATTTTAAGGCTACAGCATACAATGAGATTCTAGATGATT
>QNTS01003872.1:23867-36585 GCA_003317085.1 Hucho hucho
CATGGAACATCATCAGGCCCCATTCACCTTCATGGAATATCAGGCCCCATTCACCTTCATGGAACATCATCAGGCCCCATTCACCTTCATGGAAGATCATCAGGCCCCATTCACCTTCGTGGAACTTCATCAGGCCCCATTCACCTTCATGGAACATTATCAAGCCCCATTCACCTTCATGGTAGATCATCGGGCCCCATTCACCTAGGGCTGTCAGCCGGTGATTGTCAAGCAAATAACTGCCGGTCTCACGGTAATTGACCGTTAATTAACATAAACACGCTTAGCATCTCCTGGCGTCCACACACAGCCTACAAGCTACTGATGCAGACCTTTGGAACATCTACATTTTAAAAAGTATAATAAATCCATGTAATATAGCCTACACCATCACAATAAATCCATTATTTATTTTAGACAGGTCTAAAGAAACATGATATGAAGAAAATGTAGTCTATTTCAGAAGAATACAGAATAGCATACTCTGAATTGTCCCCATGTTAGGCACTGATATCGCTGTGCCATGTGGCTGTGGGCTAAACTAGTTCATGCGACAAGTTTTGCTTAGAATTAAGCAAATTATTTTATAGTATGAAGAACACAATTGAACATAGCTGAATAAAATACAAAGAATATTTTCTCCAAACTATTTTCAAGGAAGTGCGCGCATGCGGCTATTGTGTGTTGAGTGGTTAAGAAAGAAGGTACTCCAACTTTAGTTGGGCTATATGTTTAGATTTTTTATACATTCTAAGGCTGCATGATGCGACTCGAATTATGATTTGAAAAAGACGCATGAAAGGTTTGAGCTCTGATTTGTTTCTTAAGCACACACTTTTCATCCATCTCAATTTCATGGCACCCCCCCCTTGTGTGGCCGTAACGCCCCCTAAATAAAAATCCATGCCTTTGCGGTGTTGTTGTTGTGCCCTTGGGCTGAACGTAATCATTGTAATTCTCTTCTCCTGGCTGTTGTGCTCCAAAGCACCTCTCACTCACATGGCTCTCTCGGATACTGTATCTCAATTTTTATTAGCCAATGCCTGTCATGTGATCAGGTCCTTCTCACAGCTAATAGTTTTATTTAACCTTAATGTAACTAGTCAAGTCATTTAAGAGCTAATTCTTGTTTACAATGACGACCTACCCTGGCCAAACCCTCCCCTCACCCAGACAATGCTGTGCCAATTGTGCGCCGCCCTATGAAACTACCAATCAAGGCTGGTTGTGACACAGCCAGGATCGAACCAGGGTCTATAGTGACGCCTCTAAAACTGAGATGCAGTACCTTAGACTGCTGCGCCACTCGGGAGCCCCTATGACCTCAAATGAACCATCAAACAGGCCATGCCTTTTGCGGTGTGGCCATTGTGCCCTTGGGCTGAACATAATAATTATAATCCCCTTCTCCTGGCTGTTGTGCTCCAAAGCACCTCTCACTCACATGGCTCTCTCAGATACTGTATCTCAATTCTTATTAGCATATGCCTGTCACGTGATCGGGTCCTTCTCACAACCACTACGAAGTAGGCTCCAAGTGAAGACAGACACATCATGGACGCAACTGCGTGGGTCCCTCTTATCAAATTCCGGGGCGTTTGTTGAAGATATTAGAAGAACTGTCCACATTTACTTTTCATTATAATGATTACGTTCAGCCAACAAGATGAGTAGGTCTAACGAACAGCAAAAGCACTAGCTTATGTCAATCTACTATAGTACAAAAGTAGGACCATTCTAAGTGTTTGATTAGAGTTTCTTAAATATTTGTATTGATGTCAGAGTGATTAGAGGGACAATAGAGTGCTGAGTACCAGGCTGTTAGCAAGTTTGGTAGGCTACTAATGACCATCAGCGGTCACACCCTAATCTGTTTCACCTGTCTTTGTGATGGTCTCCACCACCTCCACGTGTCACCCATCTTCCTCATTATTCCCAGTGTATTTATTCCTGTGTTTGTCTGTTGCCAGTTGTCTTGTCAAGCTTACCAGCATGTTTTTCAAGCTTCTGTTTTGTCCTAGTCTCAGTTTTTTCTAGTCCTCCCGGTTCTGACCTTTTGCCTGCCCTGACACTAAGCCCGCCTGCCTGATCATTCAGCCTGCCCTGACCTCGAGCCTGACTGCCGCCCTGTACCGTTTGGACTCTCATCTGGTTTATGAACTTTTGGCTGTCCTCGACCTGCCCCTTGCCTGCCCCTTGTTGTTTAATAAACATCAGAGACTCAAACCATCTGCCTCCTGTGTCTGTATCTGGGTCTCACCCTGTGTCGTTATATCAACAGCATCAGAGCTTGGAGAAGTCTAGTTACCGTGACTAAAGATCAAAAACGGCGCAGACATATAGGGCTGCTGTGCTTCTAGCTCTTAGGAAACTTTGCAGTATTTTATGTATTATTTTTTACATTATTAGCCCAGACATTTTTTTGAGTTATTACATATAGCCGGGAAGAACTTTTGTAAATGAGAGCGGCAGTAACTCACCAGCATTACCAGCATTACGACCAGGAATACGACCAGGAATACGACTCCAGAATCAGATCCTTTGTTTGTACCCACCAGGGCAATTGATTCCAGAGGCTGACCCAAAATACCGCAGGCGGAGGAAAGGTACTCGGAGTGGGCTTCTAGTCCAACTCAGGAGGCGCGCACACCACCCACCACTTCAGAGTATATTACACGGAACCATGCCTCTCTTGGGATATACTGTCTGAGTCCGTACAGCCAGTTGGGTTCTCAGTTCATCGTGCAGACAGGAATAAATATCTCTCCGGGAAGAAGAAGGGCAGGGGTGTATGTTTCATGATTAACGACTCATGGTGTGATTGTGATAACATACAGGAACTCAAGTCCTTTTGTTTAATAAATGGAACACTTGTCACTTTAATAATGTTTACTTATTTTGCATTACTCATCTCGTATGTACAGTATATACTGTAATATCATTTTCTACTGTATCTTAGTCTGCCGCTCTGACATTGCTCACTCAAATATGTATATATTCTTATTTCCATTCCTTTACTTTAAATGTGTGTGTATTGTGTGTATTGTTGTGAAATTGTTGGATATTAATGCACTGTTGGAGCTAGAAACACAATAATTTCGCTACACCCGCAATAACATCTGCTAAACATGTGTATGTGACAAATACAATTTGATTTGATTTTAAACAGTCATGACTCATGACTGCCGGTGTGTCATTAAATCGGTCACCGTAACAGCCCTACATCCACCTCAGTTTATGAGTGGAAAGGGAAACTATTTCATGTCAGTTGCCCACAAGGTCCAATTTCAGCATATTTGAATTAATCTTGGATACATATGGTTAACTTTAATCCACCATACCCACAAAGTGTTGTGGCCTTGGGTAAGAGGCTCTTTAATGTATGAATTGTATACATTTGTTTGTGTGTGTGTGTGTGTTTAAAGGTGCCTTGTTAAATTCTGCTTCAACGTTAGGAGAGATCCTAGGGGCCATGTGCAGTCTGCCAACCCACGGGGGATATCCTCTAACAAAGAACCCATTAGCTATTGTATCTGTTGTGTGTTCGGAACTCAGCAACCAAAAGATTTCATCTCCACATTTGAAAAAAGCGTTCAGAGTTTAATTTTATATCCAGAAGGCTTCACTCTCGAGTGCTGTGTTGTACTCAAATACATTTACATGCTAATCTACAGGGATGAAAAGCAACACAGATATAATGCCCCCCCCCTCCTCCTCGCTAGATCTTTAAACAGACAGTAGTCTATTTGTTATTGTATGTTGACTTATAGTACACGTCTTGATCTCAGTGACCAGTTTAAATTGATCTGCTAAACTGTCTTTTACATCGACTGAGCGTATGCAAAGCTGTGTGTGCACTGCAGTTTTGTGTGTACTGTCACTTAAACAGTTAAGGGGAGATCAGGAAGCAGCTGTGGTTTGCAGTTGTGTGTAGGGGTGTGTGTGTGTTTGTGTGTGTGTGTGTGTAATTGTGAGAACACGTTTCAGTTCCTGGTGATCTAATTTAGATTCTGCCTGCCTGTTGTTGGAGAAAGAGTCCCAGTTTCTGAGTGGTAATAACCAGGGAGACTATAGTGAAATGAGAGGATCTGGCCACATAGAAGAGACCATAGCATTCTAAGGATATTTTCTAGGATATAGCCTCATCTGCTTTCCACGCCTCATGATGCCTCTTTGTTTGAGATGTTTATGTCTGTTGTTATAAAGGCAATGGATCACTGTTAACTTCCATGTTCTGCAAGTTTTACATGTCTACCGTAGTCTGCCACTTCTGAGTTTTTTCCCTGTTTAGGGAAAACTTTGGGCCCCTATAATTATACATATATATATAACAATGCAAACTCTAAATCATATCTCCAGTGACTTGTTTTTATTAGATTTTTTTATTTAACCTTTATTTAACTAGGCAAGTCAGTTAAGAACAAATTCTTATTTACAATGACGGCCTACCCCGGCCAAACCCTAACCCAGACGATGCTGGGCCAATTGTGCGCCGCCCTATGGGACTCCCAATCACAGCCGATTGTGATACAGCCTGGAATCGAACCAGGGTCTGTAGTGACGTCTCTAGCACTGAGCTGCGCCACTCAGGAGCCCCTTGTTGAAGTAATCTGTTTACATAGAGTCCCTTCCTGTGTCCCAGTGGATGTTGTTGTGCCTGAGAATTGTTGATTCCTTTGTGGTTCTCTGCAGCAGATATTGAGCCATGCTCAAGGAACCATCCAAATATTGAGCCATGCTCAAGGAAACATCTAGACATTGAGCCATGCTCAAGGAACCATCCAGATATTGGACCATGCTCAAGGAACCATCATGATATTGAGCCATGCTCAAGGAAACATCTAGACATTGAGCCATGCTCAAGGAACCATCCAGATATTGGACCATGCTCAAGGAACCATCCAGATATTGGACCATGCTCAAATAACCATCCAGATATTGACCCATGCTCAAGGAACCATCCAGATTTTGAGCCATGCTCAAAGAACCATCCAGATATTGAGCCATGCTCAAGGAACCATCCAGATATTGAGCCATGCTCAAGGAACCATCCAGATATTGAGCCATGCTCAAGGAACCATCCAGATATTGAGCCATGCTCAAGGACAAATCCAGATATTGGGCCATGCTCAAGAAACCATCTAGATATTGGACCATGCTCAAGGACCCATCCAGGTAGATGAATATAATCCTGAGCATCGGACACACAGAAACAGACACAGGTGCCTATCTCTTGAGTGTCATGGGCAGAGTTTAGCTCTCTCTCTCTCTCGCTCTCTCTCCCATCTTCCACAACCCACTGGTCCCTTTGACGTCCGTTCATTCAGCCACCCTGCAGGGACGTTTAATGGCAGCAGGAATCAAGAGTCTAGCTGATTTACTGCTGCCGGGGGGTGGAAGACCAGGGGGTAAAAAAAAAAATGTTGTCACAACACTCCGTGCTTGCGGAGGTGGGGGTTAAGGCGCTGTACACCCTCCGTGTCAAGGTTAAGCCTTTCAGGAGCTTAGCGGGAGAGAAGGGGCATCAGAGGCAGGGGGTTGTGGGGGCGGCAGGGTACAGGTGGAGGGTGCTCTATAAGCTCCCAGTGCCAAAAAGGTCAGAGGACCTCCAGTGGAGGGTATTACATGGAGCCCTGGCCATCAATAGCTGGTTGGCTCGGGTTGACAAGGGGAGGTGTGCCTGTTTTATGCATGACTGAGACTGTTCATCACGTTTTTCTGTGTGTGTCAGTGTAATGCCGTTACTGTCCCTGTTGGACACTGTGTGTGAGGCTGGGGGTGGTCTTCAGGGTTGAATTTGAGTTTTATAAAACTATTAAAAGTGTGGAGATGTTTCAGGAGGTATGGAGGCTTAGGGGGGCTGTCTGTATGGCTGGAGAGGATTGCATTGTATTGTCTAATGTGATTGTGTGGAGGTTGTGGTGGCACGCTATGTGTTTTTATGAGGGTGGGGTGTTTTTGCTGTGTTTTTAGTGTAATGGGGATGTCTCATTAAAGTAAGACACTCTCTCTCTCTCTCTCTCTCTCTCCCCCTCCCTGGTGTCCTGACTACTTCATAGATATTTGGGGATCAAGGAAGCTATAATGAATAAAGACTAAAGAACTCTGCCATTGTCTCTGCCATAGTTGGAACCCAGTAACTTTTGAGTCTCTCTGTCCTCTCTGGTCCCAATAGAGAGGTGTAGAGAGGAGTATTTTGCACAATGAGTGCAGTGACGCCGAGAAGGAGCAGCCCAGTCTATACAGAGCNGGTGGAGGTGTCCCATTTCACCGCTGGCCCTGGCTCAACACACTCTACTGGTCCTACTTCAGATACAGTCTGTGACAAAGGGACATGCATACATGCACTCACACACACACACACACCAGCCAGGGGTCCCATTGGTGTCCCAGTATAAAGGGTGACAGAGTGGTCTGGCATGGACAAATCTCCCAGGTCTGTCCTCACTGGAGGTTATATGTGTGTGTGTGTGCATGTGTGTGTGTGTGTGTGTGTGTGTGTGTGTGTGTGTGTGTGTGTGTGTGTGTGTGTACATGAGGTACAGTGTCTATACATGTGGTACAGTACAGTATCTATACATATGGTAAAGTACAGTATCTATACATATAGTAAAGTACAGTATCTATACATGTGGTACATTATCTATACATGTGGTACAGTATCTATACATGTGGTACAGTACAGTATCTATACATGTAGTACAGAACAGTATCTAAACATGTGGTACAGTATCTATACATGTAGTACAGTACAGTATCTATACATGTAGTACAGTACAGTATCTATACATGTGGTACAGTATCTATACATGTAGTACAGTACAGTATCAATACATGTGGTACATTATCTATACATGTGGTACAGTATCTATACATGTGGTACAGTATCTATACATGTGGTACAGTATCTATACATGTAGTACAGTGCAGTATCAATACATGTGGTAAACATTATCTATACATGTAGTACATTACAGTATCAATACATGTGATACAGTATCTATACATGTAGTACAGTACAGTATCAATACATGTGGTACAGTGCATTATCAATACATGTGGTACAGTATCTATACATGTGGTACAGTATCTATACATTAGTACAGTACAGTATATATAAACATTATAAAGTACAGTATCTATGCATGTGGTACAGTATCTATACATGTAGTACAGTACAGTATCAATACATGTGGTACAGTACCTATACATGTGGTACAGTATCTATACATGTGGAACAGTATCTATACATGTAGTACAGTACAGTATCAATACATGTGCTACAGTACCTATACATGTGGTACAGTATCTATACATGTGGTACATTATTTATACATGAGGTACAGTACAGTATCTATACATGAGGTACAGTACAGTATCTATACATGAGGTACAGTACAGTATCTATACATGTGGTACATTACAGTATCTATACATGTAGTACAACATCTGTACATGTTGTACAGTATATTTACACGTTGTACAGTACAGTATCTATACATGTAGTACAGTACCTATACATGTAATACCGTACAGTATTTTTACATGTGAAACAGTATCTATACATGTTGTACAGTATATATATACATGTGGTATTGTGTATATACATGTGGTACAGTATCTATACATGTAGTACAGCACATTATATATACACATTGTACAGTAAAGTATCTATACATGTTGTACAGTACATAATCAATACATGTAGTACATCATCTTTACATGTGGTACAGTATCTATACATGTTGGACAGTATTTATACATGTTTTACAGTATTCTATACATTTAGTATATTATCTATGCATGTTGTACAGTATATATACATGTGGTAGAGTGTATATACATGTTGGACAGTATCTATACATGGTGGACAGTATCTATACATGTTTTACAGTATCTATACATTTAGTATATTATCTCTACATGTTGTACAGTATATATACATGTGGTAGAGTGTATATATACATGTAGTACAGTACCTATACATGTAGTACAGCACAGTATATATACACATTGTACAGTGCAGTATCTATACATGTTGTACAGTACATAATCAATACATGTAGTACAGCATCTATACATGTGGTACAGTATCTATACATGTTTTACAGTATCTATACATTTAGTATATTATCTCTACATGTTGTACAGTATCTTCACATGTTGTACAGTATCTATACATGTAGTACAGTATCTATACATGTTGTACAGCATCTATACATGTTGTACAGTATCTATACATATGTTACAGTGTATTTACACGTTGTAGAGTACAGTATCTATACATGTAGTACAGCAGATATACATGTAGTACCGTACAGTTTCTATACTTGTGGTACAGTATCTATGCATGTAGTACAGTACAGAATATATACACTTTGTGCAGTATCTATACATGTGGAAGAGTACAGTATCTATACATGTTGTACAGTACAGTATCTATACATGTAGTGCAGTGTATATATACACATGATACAGTACAGTATATATACACACATTGTACAGTACAGTACATGTGCACGTTGTACAGTACAGTATCTATACATGTTGTACAGTACAGTAATTATACATGTGGTACAGTACAGTATCAATACATGTAGTACAGTACAGTATAAATACATGTAGCACTGTACAGTATATATACATGTAGTACAGTACATTGTATATATACAGGTAGTACTGTATTAATACATGTAGTACAGTACAGTGTCTATACATATAGTACAGTACAGTATCTATACATGTAGTACAGTGTATATATACATGTAGTACAGTACAGTATCTATACTGGTAGTACAGTGTATATATACATGTAGTACAGTGTATATATACATGTAGTACAGTACAGAATATGTACATATAGTACAGTACAGTATCTATACATGTTGTGCAGTGTATATATGCATGTAGAACAGTACAGTATATATACACATACTACAGTACAATGTATACATACATGTAGTACAGTATCTATACATGTAGTATCTATACATGTAGTACAGTACAGTACAGTATGTATACATGTAGGACAGTACAGTATATATACATGTAGTACAGTATATATACACATGTAGTACAGTACATATACATGTAGTATAGTACAGTATATATGCATGTAGTACAGTACAGAATAGAAACATGTAGTACAGTACAGTATATATACATGTAATACAGAACAGTGTATATATACATGTAGTACAGTACAGTATCTATACATGTAGGTCAGTACAGTAACTATACATGTAGTACAGTACAGTGTATATACATGTAGTACAGTACATATACATGTACTACATTTATGTATATATACATTTAGTACAGAACAGTATATATACATGTAATACAGTACAGAATATATACATTTAGTACAGGACAGTATATATACATGTATTACAGTACACTGTATATATACACGTAGAACAGTACAGTATATATACATGTAGTACAGTATATATACATGTAGTACAGTACAGTATATATACATGTAGTACAGTACTCTAACCCTGTAGGTTAACACACCTCCTGCCCATGCTAATGCTGCCTATCAACCATAACTTGACCTGTCGTTAAAATAGATTTACAGTACACAGACACTAATCTCTACCCTTTCACTGTTTTGAGGATTCAGAGGGCTTTTGCATTGAAGTCAATGTAGCCAGAGGAGGACGGAAGCTAGCTGTCCTCCGGCTACACAGTGGTGCTACCCCAGACTTTACATCTGTTCCACTGATAGATACTGTTCCACATGTCTTTACATCTGTTCCACTGATAGATACTGTTCCACATGTCTTTACATCTGTTCCACTGATAGATACTGTTCCACATGTCTTTACATCTGTTCCACTGATAGATACTGTTCCACATGTCTTTACATCTGTTCCACTGATAGATACTGTACCACATGTCTTTACATCTGTTCCACTGATAGATACTGTTCCACATGTCTTTACATCTGTTCCACTGATAGATACTGTACCACATGTCTTTACATTGTTCCACTGATAGATACTGTTCCACATGTCTTTACATCTGTTCCACTGATAGATACTGTTCCACGTCTTTACATCTGTTCCACTGATAGATACTGTACCACATGTCTTTACATCTGTTGCATGGGCTGCGTCTCAATCCACCACATCAGCCGATATTGCCATTCCACATCCGCAGTGAAAGAGCGGTGTTTGTCATACCATGAGACTTCCCAAAAATTGGTATTCTCATGAAACCGTCTGTAGCGTCCGAACAGTTTGGCCTACAAACTATTATCATTACTCTATTGAAAGATGAGACTCTCACAAATATGTTTTGTTCTCCGTTTTGCTCTAGGATGCCCACAAGCCCCACAAGACTCGTCTGAAGGTCCCCAGTACCAGTAAAAAAAGAAAATGGAAATATACTGTATTTGGAGATAATTTAGTGCCTAAAACAAGGGGATGAGTACATGTAAAAAATGTAAAATAAATAGTTTCCTGATCTTTCTTCTATCTCTCAGATATAGGACAGACACTTCAGAACAAACTTACTTTAGATTTTCTTAGGACTATCTGTTGTTCCATTTAGGGAATCTGTTATTCAATGCGTTTGTATGGGCTAATAGCAGTAAGGACTATCTGTTGTTCCATGTAGTGAATCTGATATTCAATGCATTTCTATTGGCTAATAGCAGTAATGCCAAATTCAATGTTTCATCCAATAATTGTTTAATATGTCTTTTTGATACCTTATGGGGTTTTAACATTCTAAATCAAATAACAAAATAATCCTTGGTTTGACCATCTTAAAACAATTCCATATGTTAGTTTAGACAGGGATTAGACTCTAGATTAATGCCCATGATTTTGGAATGAGATGCTCGACGAGCAAGTGTCCACATACCTTTGGTCATGTAGTGTAGGTAGGTAGGTAGGTAGGTAGGTACGTACATACGTACGTACATACGTAGGTAGGTAGGTAACGAGCCAGCTGACGAAGGGTACAACATGTAATCATAATTTATAAACCAGTGTGAGATGGCAGGGGAGGAGATGTGGAAGGGAATCGTATTGGCCGGGGTGAGGGAGGAAACCAAGTGTAAGGCTGACTGCCACCGTCAACAGGGGACATTTCATCCCCGGGACATTTTACTTAGAGCTAGGTATTGATTTTGGGAGGCAGGTTGTTGGGTTGTTTGCATTGGAAGATATGTGGCTTTTGCCTGTTTGGCTGTAGTTCATTCGTTTGGTCCAGGTTGGTAACTATAAGCCAGGAAGGTAATAGTTTCTCAGCTCCGTGGAGAGAATGTTATTGTTTCCATAAAAAGCAAGTTGTAGCACGGGGCATGGTGGATTGAAGACTGGAGTCAGCTTCAGAACAGATGCATGGTGGGGGATGGTGATGTTTCATAAATTGAAGAAAAATACACTAGTACTCACTCATCTTAATTCAGCTCACAGCACCAACTGATAATGATTTATCAGTTGGTAATGATTTCTGCAATGTGTTGATCCTACATGTATTTATGGACACTGAAGTCATATGTCAGCCTCTGAGATCTCATCTACACCAAGGATACCTCTGTTTTCAGAGCTGCACATTTCAATGAGATCAAATCAATGCCTTAAATGTCAAGTCATTAATGGTACAAGACTTACTGTACTACTCTTGACAGAGAAACCAAGCACTTTAGATACTGTTAGATATTGTATTACATGATTACAAATTGGAATAATGTAATTTGGCTTCATTTCCTTCTGAAATGTGTTTTGTCTAACAATACACAGTCTTATGAAAATCAAACAACACAAGTCTACTGTGGTTGGTCAAACGTATAGCCCACTAACAAAAGGTGTAGACAGACTTTTAGTGATTTCAATGAGATTCAGTGATTGAACTTTGTTGCAGCATACTACAAAAACATTATGCTGTGAATTATTCTGTATTAGTTTCCAGTTCAGGATATGTATCCGTCTCTGAGCTGGGGCTGTTTTGAGGACCATCTGCGGTCGGATTACTGCAGGTTTTTCATGGCCTCTGATCCTGTCTGGGGCTCATGTTCTTCTCTCTGTAGACTGGTATGTAACACAATATTTCATTAGTAAATATTTGTTGTCTAAATTTGCTCAACACTAAGATTTCCTTCAGTGAAAATAAACATACTGAGGTTTGACTGTGGTGACCCAAACCATACTTCAAAATTGTTAAAATATTTTATCAGAAATACATTTTGATCAGATAAGGTTAGAATGAATTTCTGAAACAATTTCAAATGTGTTATTTTCAACTCTTTAGGAATTATGATTTTGGTACTGTTAATATATATACACACTGTATGCAGGTTAAAACATTTATTAAAACATCCAACAAATAAAAAAGTGCCCTCTCTCTGAAAACCAAAAGAAAAATACCTGGGTCAAAAGTCATCCAAAAACTTTTTGGAAACGTTGTTTATTTCCTCCTGTTTTGCTCTATGGCCTCTCACAGCTCAATTCAATGCATTTGGAGCATCGTGAGTGGAGCATGAGGAATGAAAGCCAAAACCCGGAGTGCTCATGCTGATTGTTGTGACAGCATGCAAGGGAATGCAATTTCCCCCTTCCTCTGCTGTTTTATCCCCCTCTGTCTCCTGTTTTATCCTCCTTCCTCTCCTGTTTTCTCCCCCCTCCTCTCCTGTTTTCTCCCCCGTCCTCTCCTGTTTTCTCCCCCGTCCTCTCCTGTTTTCTCCCCCGTCCTCTCCTGTTTT
>QNTS01003872.1:69348-93558 GCA_003317085.1 Hucho hucho
AGTTGTTGCCTTCTCACCAAGTTGCTTGCCTATTGTCCTGTAGCCCATCCCAGCCTTGTGCAGGTCTACAATTTTATCCCTGATGTCCTTACACAGCTCTCTGGTCTTGGCCATTGTGGAGAGGTTGGAGTCTGTTTGATTGAGTGTGTGGACAGGTGTCTTTTATACAGGTAACGAGTTCAAACTGGTGCAGTTAATACAGGTAATGAGTGGAGAACAGGAGGGCTTCTTAAGAGGTCTGTGAGAGCCGGAATTCTTACTGGTTGGTAGGTGATCAAATACTCTTGTCATGCAATAAAATGCAAATTAATTATTTAAAAATCATACTATGTGATTTTTTGGATTTTTGTTTTAGATTCCGTCTCTCACAGTTGAAGTGTACCTATGATAAAAATTACAGACCTCTACATGCTTTGTAAGTAGGAAAACCTGAAAAATCGGCAGTGTATCAAATACTTGTTCTCCCCACTGTATATGCACAAACTGTTCTGAAATGTTTCGGATGGCAGCATATGGATGCCTTTAGGCCTTAGATCGCAATATCTACGCAATATGTCCTTGAGTGGCCCAGCCAGAGCTCAGACTTGAACCCGATCGAACATTTATAGGAAAAGGAGGGTCGAACATGCCCCCATTTACATCAACGGGGCTGTAGTGGAGCGGGTCGAGAGTTTCAAGTTCCTTGGTTTCCACATCACCTACAAATTATCATGGTCCAAACACACCAATAAAGTTGTGAAGAGGACACGACAATGCTTTCCCAAATCCTGAAAGTTATACAGCTGTACCATCGAGAGCATCCTGACCGGTTGCATCACCGCCTGGTATGACAACTGCTTGTTGTGCGACTGTAAGGTGCTACAGAGGGTAGTGCATAAAGCCTAGTACATCAATGGGGCCAAGCTTCCTGCCATCCAGGACCTATATACTAGCTGTCAAAGGAAAGCACCAAAAATTGTCAAAGATGCCAGTCACCCAAGTCACAGTTTGTTCTCCCTGCTATCTCACAGCAAGCGTTAGCGGAGCGCAAAGTGTAGGTCCAAAAGGCACCCCCCCACCCCCTGCTGCTGCTACTCGCTGTTTATTATCTATGCATAGTCACTTTACCCCTACCTACATGTACAAATTACCTCGACTAACCTGCACATTGACTCGGGACTGGTACCCCTTTGTGTTACTTTATTTAATTTTTATTCAGTAAAAATGTTCTTAACTCTATTTCTTGTACTGCATTGCTGGTTAGGGCTTGTAAGTTAGGGCTTCACGGTAAGGTCAACACCTGTTGTATTCAGCGCATGTGACAAATGATTTGATTTGACATCTCTGTAGAGACCTGAAAATAGCTGTGCAGCGATGCTCCCCATCCAACCTGACAGAGCTTGAGTGGATCTGCAGAGAAGAATGGGAGAAACTCCCCAAATAAAGGTGTGCCAAGCTTGTAGCATCATACCCAAGAAGACTCGAGGCTGTAATCGCTGCCAAAGTTGCTTCAACAAAGTACAGAGTAAAGGGTCTGAATACTTATGTAAATGTGACAATTTAATCAATTTTAGAATAAGGCTGTAACGTAACAACATGTGTAAAAAGTGAAGGGGTCTGAATACTTTCCAAATGTACTGTATATCTCCTTGATATGGGACAGACTTCAAAACCTTGTTCCTTATGATACATTTTTTGACTGTCTTCTGCCATTTCTGAGTGTGTTATTCAATGTGTTTCTATGGGCTATAGTAGTCAAAGCCAAATTCAATATTTTATATTTTTTGTTGTTGTTGTTATACCTGACCTGAAGGGGTCCTAAAATGTCAAATCTATTTGCTAACCCCCCCCCCCCTTAGACCTTTAAGAATTAACCTTCTATGTTCTCCCGAGTAACGCAGCGCACTTGAGGCGTCACTACAGACCTGGGTTTGCGACCGGGAGACCCATGAGGCGGCGCACAATTGGCCCAGCGCCGTCCAGGTTAGGGGAGGGTTTGGCCGACCGGGATGTCCTTGTCCTTTCGCACTCTAGCGACTCCTGTAGCGGGCCGGGCGCATGCACGCTGACACAGTTGTGCAGTGTTTCCTCCGACAGATTGGTGCGGCTGGCTTCCGGGTTAAGTGAGCAGGGTGTCAAGAAGCAGTGGTCGTGTTTTGGAGGACTCATGGCTCTCGACCTTTGCCTCTCCCGAGTCCGTACAGGAGTTGAAGCAATGGGACAAGACTGTAACTACCAATGGGTAGAAAAAGGGGTAAAAAGTCAATGAAATAATTATAATATAGTTTGGAGCAACATCAAAATTTGATGTTTGGAGAAATGTTTAAGTCTGCAGTGAGACTGATCTTGTTGAACACAGTGCCAAACAGTGTAGAAACTTCATTGACTAATGGGCTTCGGTTGTTTGCGTAGCAGCGAATCAGACTGAGGATGACTGTATCCCCAGATCATAGGCAGCTAATTTCTCCTGCTGATTGGTGCTGTAATGCTAATACAGGATTGGCCCTGTGGGAGTCGTGATAGACTTCAGTAGACTCCAAACATGATGATCCGTTACATCACAGATCCCCAGAGGGATGTGGCTCTGTACACCTCGTCAATAGAGTGGATGGGGACACTGCAATAATTGGAAAAATGTATTGATATGACCTCATACATAAACCAAAATCTTCTGTATGTTCTGGGAAATAATTTCACTGGGTTAAATTAAAGATACATTTGTGTTAGTTAGTTAGTTAGTTAGTTAGTTAGTTAGTTAGAAGTAGTCCCTATGTGACATGTTCTTACCTTGTTAGTGGGGGTTATTCAGTTGGACTGTTGTGAAACGTGACAGAGTTATTGCTGGTTCCTCTTGGGGGATTTTGGAAATGTGTCCCAATGGGGTGAAGGCAAGGACAAGAGTCAATCTGAGTAAAGATGTTATAAATGGTTTCAAATGAATGAAAACGCTGAACAAATGAATTGATTATCCTTTCCAATGGGTTAGATAAGGGTATGAAATGTCTCAGATGCAGTCGGTTGATTATACAGTAGTTACATGGCAACAGGATTACAAACAGATATGCAACACAACACACACATACAGGGACTGTGTCAACCAGGTCCCGTACACCTTTTAAAGAAGTGGAAGCAAACTAAATTCCCTTTGAATATGATGTCACTCTTAATCTCTTTATTCGGCAGAGGAGGAGGTTGTGTATGATGTCTCCTAATCCCCCGCCCTGATTGGGCCCCATGCGAAGCCGGCTGAATCTCATGGCTTTGATCAGCTCCTGTTTGATGAGAGATATCGACAGACCTCATCTGACACGGTGGACAGCAACACACTGAGCCCACCACCGCACTCCACCTGCTAAAACTGACTGATGAGATTAAAGGAAAGAAAATGGAAGGAAGGAAGGACGGATGGATGGATGGAAGGAAGGATAGATGGATGGAAGGAACATTGATGAACATGGATGAAAGAACCCCCCCCCCCAAAAAAAGCTCTCTTGCTCTCTTCCATCAATTTCTCTTTCGATTTCTTGATTTCTTCCTCTCACTCTCTCTCTTTTTCTCTCCCCCTGCTCTTCCCCCTCCCTCTCTCTGTCTCACTAGCTGTGTTTCCTGACTCGCGATACAGAAGGTTAATAATGATCTCCTGTGTGACTTTATAGGAGGTCAAAAAGGAGCCTCTATGCTGCCACCACATAACAGCCGTTGCTGTGTCTGAGGGACACTTCCTGAGGGGTTATCCTCCCCCATATTCCCCCCCGGTGACTATCTGACATTTAGACAGACTAATGATTCAGCATTTCCATAGGGCAGACCTGTGTTAGCGATGACAGGTGTTCCCTCTTACTTTCTATCCTGTAAAAGAGTCAAACATTTAATCAATGGCTGTTTTAACCCAACACAGAAGAGGTGATACACAACCATAATTTGCTCTTTATCTAAAGTATATATTTTTTGCCCTAGAGGAGCTAAGCGGTTTAATAGCTGTCACGTGTGCTCCCTCTCCGGCCTCTAGGTCACCAAGCTGTTCGTATTGGCGCACACCTGTCACCATCGTTACGCGCACCTGCGAGTCATCAGACTTGCCTGGACTCTATCACCTCCATGATTACCTTCCCTATATATGTCACTCCCTTTGGTTCCTTCCCCAGGCGTTATTGTTTCTGTTCTAGTTCATGTCTGTGCGTTGTTTGTATTACATTACGTTTATTTATTAAAACACTCACTCCCTGAACTTGCTTCCCGACTCTCAGCGCACATCGTTACAATAGCGCTGTAATAAAAGTCACTGGCGTCATGACAAATCCAATTAAGATAAATTGCCAGAGGAAGTTGTCTGACACATCCATGGTTCCTGTAATCATGGTATACTGTACTTTAAATGCTGACTAATACTGTAATAATTATTCTTCCAACAATATTCTTTCTGTATGTTTCCAAGGTTTCTGTATGGTTTCTAAGGTTTCTGTACATGCATTCATAGGCCAACCGGTTCAGAGACAGATACTCAGTGGGTAACTGTTTCAAATCTCTCTTAAAAGGCTTGATCCTTGTATCTATTCAAGCAGACCTTTAAGGACTTGAATACGTAAAAAAAAAAAAAATGGTGATCCATGACATTCAACCTGTTAGGGAGCGGCAACAGTGTTCGGAGTTTTGGAGAGTCTGGCATGCCCGAGGTAAAATGCCTGGAACTCAGGCCCAGAAACTAGGATGTGCACGTAATTAGTAGTATTTGATAGAAAACACTCTGGAGTTTCTAAAACTGTTAACATAATGTCTGTGAGTATAACAGAACTGATTTGGCAGGCAAAAACCGGAGGAAAATCCATCCGGGAAAATGTGATTCTGTGAGGTGCCTCTTTTGCCATTGACTTGCTATAGGAAATGCTGGATTCCAGCTCCCAGGTTGCAGTACCTATGGCTTCCACTAGATGTCAACAGTCTTTAGACAAGGTTTGTTTACCAACGTTCCGGTGTCTCGCCAACATTATTCATGTCGCGGGGGCGAGAACGGAGAGGGGAATACCAACGTTCCGGTGTCTCGCCAACATTATTCATGTCGCGGGGGCGAGAACGGAGAGGGGAATTACAAATAAGTAAAAAGAAATTCCAAACCAAATGCACTTGAGCCATGAGCACTGGAAAAGAGGGCCTGGGCATTGATTTATTTAATCCTCTAGTTGTATTATGGGTTTTCATATCTGAGAGGAAGGAGGATCAGGATTCTCAGAATCTGACGATAAGGAAAGGGATTATGAAGAAAAGAAGGGATTAATTATCTTTAACTGCCAATATAGTAGACTAACAGTTTTTCCTTGGAAGTGATATGTTCCCTCTGTTTACATCTACTAAATATAAACCAATTATTTCTCACTGAGAATCAAATGTGTCCATGACATGTTCAGATGATTGAGAGCAACCAGAGGGGATAATTCCATCCAGTATCACCCATCACCCGTTGGCCACGTTCAGTATCACCCATCACCCGTTGGCCACGTTCAGTATCACCCATCACCCGTTGAGCACATTCAGTATCACCCATCACCCATTGGCCACGTTCAGTATCACCCATCACCCGTTGGCTACGTTCAGTATCACCCATCAGCTGTTGACCACGTTCAGTATCACCCATCACCTGTTGAGCACATTCAGTATCACCCATCACCCGTTGGCCACGTTCAGTATCACCCATCACCCGTTGGCCACGTTCAGTATCACCCATCACCTGTTGACCACGTTCAGTATCACCCATCACCTGTTGACCACGTTCAGTATCACCCATCACCTGTTGACCACGTTCAGTATCACCCATCACCTGTTGGCCACGTTCAGTATCACCCATCAGCTGTTGGCCACGTTCAGTATCACCCATCAGCTGTTGGCCACGTTCAGTATCACCCATCAGCTGTTGGCCACATTCAGTATCAACTATCACCGGTTGACCACGTTCAGTATCATCTATCAACGGTTGACCACGTTCAGTATCACCCAACACCTGTTGGCCACGTTCAGTATCACCCATCAGCTGTTGGCCACGTTCAGTATCAACTATCACCGGTTGACCACGTTCAGTATCACCCATCACCTGTTGGCCACGTGCGGGTGATTGCGATTGCATCAATATGATCCTTGACTAGTCTTTCAAAGCACTTCATGATGACAGAAATGAGTGCTAATGGGCAATATTAATTTAGTTAAGTTAACTTTGCTTTCTTAGGTACAGGAAGAATGGTGGCCATCTTGAAGCATGTGGGGACAACACACTGGGATAGGGAGAGATTGAATGTGTCCATAAACCCACCAGCCAGCTGGTCTGTGCATGCTCTGAGGACACGGCTAGGGATGCCGTCTGGGCCAGCAGCCTTGCAAGGGTTAACACGCTTAAATGTGTTACTCACGTCGGCCACGTTGAAGGAGAGCCCACAGTCCTTGGTAGTGGGCCGTGTCGGTGGCACTGTGATATCCTCAAAGTGGGCAAAGAAGGTGTTTAGCTTGTCCAGAAGCAAAACGTCATTGTCTGCGACGTGGCTGGTTTTCCTTTTGTAGTCTGTAATTGTCTGTAGACCCTACCACATACGTCTCGTGTCTGAGCTGTCAATCCAGCATGACTTCTGCCTCTTTCAAAACAACAGAACTAGGACATCTCAGACTTCAGAGTTCAAGACTGGGAGCTCTGGAAAAAAAACGAGTTCCGACTATCACTGCTCAGGGGGGGCAGGCAGGGGTCAGTAATCCAGAGCAGAGTCCAAGAGGAACAGAACGGCAGGCTCAGGGTCAGGGCAGGCAGAGGTCAGTAATCCAGGGCAGTGTCACAAGGTACAGAACGGCAGGCTCAGGGACTAGAGAGAAAACAGGAGTACAGGAAGAACGCTGGTAGACTTGATGAGACAAGACAAACTGGCAACAGACAAACAGAGAACACAGGTATAAATGCACCAGGGATAATGGGGAAGATGGGTGACACCTGGAGGGGGGTGGAGACAATTGCAATGACAGGTGAAACAGATCAGGGTTTGACACCGACTGGGAAAATACGTTTTGAACAGTCATCCAACTCGGAATTCCAAGTCGGGAACTCTGGCGTTTTTTCTAGAGCTCCGACCTGAAGATCACTGACGTCATGATTCAAAATAGTTTTTTCAGAGTTCCCAGTTGTCTTAAAAACACCATAAATCCAGAGAATGCCTGACTTTGATGACAAAGTTTGATGACAAAATTTGCCTACAGGAAGGACCGCCATGCCACCTTCCTGTTCAAGTGAGCACAGCACAACAAGGTGAGTCCAAAAATGTATTGTATGCTGCTGCATAAATGATGTAATATGCCAGGGAGATATGTATACTGTAGCTAAGAAAGTAATAGTAAGTGTATGTTGTGTAGTAAGTTGTTAGTAGCCCATGTGCCTCACCCTAATAAGTGGATCCCTTTCCCCCTCATAACTTAGCCTACTGTTATGACTAGGTGGTGTACATGTAGCCTATAACCTGTTTTATAGAAATGTAATCATTGAATATTGTAAGAGATATCATTGTATGCTTGTATGCCCCCTTTATTTATGCTACGGTTCTGACATGGTGTACAGGGAGAGTTAATTGTTACATGATAGATTTAATCGGGTAGCAATTATACATAGATAGTTGATTCGATAAATACCAGTCATGAGATTAATGAAAGTAAAGTCACGACACAAGACTCCGCTGATAGCCAGGTGTAGCGTTGGTAAGGATTCACTCCATGGTGCTGAAGAGAAAGCTCTGCTGTTGGGACAGCTTTATAGAGGCCCTAACAGTTTGTGGGCACCATTATAGTGCAGTTAATGTATTGTTTAGTGTTGTGTTGTGAAGTGGTTTTGCTGGCATGCATAAAAAAACATTTTGTTTGCCCCACATAGATTTTCATGCTAAAATCGCCGCTGGTGTAATATAGCAATTACTGAGCAGCGTAATTACACAGAGCAAAGTCCTGGTAATTGAGCATGTAAGTGAGCAATTGCAGGTTAATGCGACTGACATATCACACATAGCAGGTTATTACAGGATACACATGCTGAAGACATGATGCCAACTGTCATTCTTTTCTTCTATGGCTACGATGACAATCCGTAATTCGGGAATGATCCATACAAAAACATGGGTTTAACTCAGCAAAAAACCCACACATACAGACACACCTGTTGTTTATGAAGCATGTGACAAATAACATTTGATTTGATGAAGAAATTTTACTTAATTAACCTTTTTATAAAGTGTTAAAGGAAATGTGAACACCATTCTGTAGCATTGAGTATACTCCATCCCTTTAACACGAGAACCACTAAAGCAGTCATTTTGACTGCTCATTATTATTTTGGTATTACTCTGCCATTTATAAAGTCATGCCACCCTCCGTCCTTCACTTTTTTAGAATAAGCTATACAACACAGAACTGCAGTTTTTCTGCGGGCATGTTATTTTTGAATGGTTTTGCCCATTGTCCTGTCTCATTCTCCCGGACAGTAGGGCATGCTCCGCACCTTCTCCCTCTATAATTGCCTCGAAGCTGAACCTAAACTACTGTATGCCAAAACTCATTTCAATCATATAACAACAGATGAAATAAATTAAGTAAAAGTATGATGGGGAGAAAGGGGGCGAATGGGTGAGTTAATGAGCGAGGGGAAGGGAATGCATAATTATGTCATTAGCAATTGTGGACATTATATTGTATTGATCTATTCTAATTATAATCTCAAAATGTGTAAGGATCACCGCTGGAGACGAGAAGCAGGTACAGGGACTGAACATTTAATAACCACGGACAGGAACAGAATACGGATGGCGTCTGGACAGGGGAAACGGAAACGACAATAATGCTGACATGGGGATGAAACAGAGGAAACTGACAGATATAGGGAAGGCAATCAAAACGTGACGGCATCAGACAGGAAACGCGTCCATCCTGGTAAGACAGTCTAGCTAGCTACATTCCAATGAGCGCTGATGCACGTAATGATGGTGACAGGTGTGCGTAATGAAAGGCAGCCTGGCGCCCTCGAGTGCCAGAGAGGGAGCAGGCGTGACAAAATGGAGAAATGGTATGTACCCTGTACCAGTCCACCAAATACAAGCAGTTTTATCAGTTACTCTGGCCTACTAGGAGTACACAGTGAGAGCGTGGGTAATTTACAACGGCAAGAAGACGAAGACGAATGGAGGCACGTGCTGTGTTTGCGCTGCTACAAGATCAGAATGAAAACGACTCCGACGGCAGGGAATAAATAAATCATGACATCTCTGATGATTATTCTACTGATTCTGAGCCTCAGACTGAATAACCTACACCTCCGAGGCCTAAGCGCAAAAAAGCCAGAACAAGTGCCAGTGCCCCTACCAAATGAAACCGTGAGACAAGAGAGAGAAAGGGATGTCACCGTGTAGAAAGAACACGCCAGTGACAATGCTATCAGCACAAAATGTAATCACTGAGAGACCCTTCATCTCAAGCTAAAAACAACCATCAGCAACACACTCACCAGCTTTTGTTGTTTATGTGACATGGACATGCTCCAGCATGCAGGGATTGTACTTTGGCTAAGAGACAATTTATGCTTGATCCGAAAATGTGGTCGGAGGCGCGGTACGCAGGGTGTGACGAAATTGCGAAGCCTCCGGAGGAACGCAAAGGCCAAATTGAGCTCTGTACCGCATCGCCGTGCCCCTCTCAAACATTGTAACAATACCCAGGGCTCTGTATAGCTCCGCATTGACATGAATGGTTAAAAAATTGTAAAAGACACCAGCCACCCTAGTCATAGACTGTTCTCTCTGCTACCGCACGGCAAACGGTACCGGAGCACCAAGTCTAGGTCCAAGAGGTTTCTAAACAGCTTCTACTCCGAAGCCATAAGACTCCTGGCTTATGGCTACCCAGACTATTTGCATTGCCCCCCACCAATTTACACCGCTGCTACTCTCTGTTGTTATCTATGCATAGTCACTTTAATAACTCTACCTACTGTGCATGTACATATTAACTCAACTAACCGGTGCCCCCCGCACATTAACTCTGTATCGGTACCCCCCTGTATTTAGTCTCACTATTGTTATTTTACTGCTGCTCTTTAATTACTTGTTTACTTTTATTTCTTATTCCTATCTGTCTTTTTTTAAACTGCATTGTTGGTTAGGGGCTCGTGAGTAAGCATTTCACTGTAAGGTCTACACCTGTTGTATTCGGCGCATGTGACTAATAAAATGTGATTTTGAATTGATTTAACGGTAGCTGAGGGCGGGAGATCCTGTATAAACACAAATTTATTTCCTTGACAACTTCCTTGACAACTTCCTTCACAACAGCTCTGCACTGCGAAGAAGCGCGAGAAGTATGAATGCCCTGACTTCTGCAGAGGCCGTATCACCGTAAATGCTGCAGATTGACCGTATAACTCGCACACGGAGCAAGGAGACACTGCCTGTGATCTGTTTGTTGATGAAATGGAAGCGTTCATTTCAATCCTGTATGTCAGTGGAGCTATCAACTGGAAGAGCGTATATAGAGCTTCTGGTCAGACATGTATTGGGATACTTTCTTTGGCGAAATCATGCCACAGGATCTGCAGTGGGACTAGATTGAGGGGATTAGGAGTTATCTGCAGTGGGATTATAGGGAGGGGATTACGGGTAATCTGCAGTGTGACTATATGTAGGGGATTACGAGTTACCTGCAGTGGGACTATATGGAGGGGATTACAGGTTATCTGCAGTGTGACTATATGTAGGGGATTTCGAGTTACCTGCAGTGGGACTGTATGGAGGGGATTAAGAGTTTTCGTCAGTGGGACTACTATATATGGAGGGGATTCGGAGATATCTGCAGTGGGACTAGATGCACACACACACACACACATTTGTTTTACTATCCTTGTGGGGACCAAACAATTTTCCTTGTTTTACTAGCCTTGTGAGGATTTCTGGTCCCCACAAGGATGGTAAAACCAAACACACACAAACACATACACACTCACCTTCAGGGACCGGCAGGAACACGCCTGCTTCTGCAGCATGCAGCCCAGCCTATTGTCTGTTTAAAGCTATAGTCTGTAATTCGAAAAACAACAACATTTTACTAGCCTTTACAGCTGAGGAATGGGGCTAGCGAAATGTTTAGTTGTGCTAAACTCCCAAGGCATTTATAAGTTAAATTATTCTAAAAACATGTACAGTGCATTGGGAAAGAATTCAGACACCTTAACTTTTTTGACGTTTTGTTACATTACAGCCTTATTCTAAAATGTATTCAATATTTTCCCCTCAACAATCTACACACAATACAACATAATGAAAACAGTTTTTTTTTATTTACAAAAAAGGTAAAACATAAATACCATATTTCCATAAGTATTCAGACCCTTTGCTATGAGACTCCAAATTGAGCTCAGGTGCATCCTGTTTCCATTGATCATCATTGAGATTTTTTGACAACTTGATTGGAGTCCACCTGTGGTGAATAAATTGATCGGACATGATTTGGAAGGTCCCACAGATGACAGTGCATGTCAGAGCAAAAATCAAGCCATGAGGTCGAAGGAATTGTCCATAGAGCTCCGAGACAGGATTGTGTCGAGGCACAGGGTACAAAAAGATTCTGCAGCATTGAAGGTATCCAAGAACACAGTGGCCTCCATCATTCTTAAATTGAAGAAGTTTGGAACCACCAAGACCCTTCCTAGAGCTGGTCTCCCAGCCAAACTGAGCAGTTGGGGGAAAAGGGCCTTTGGTCAGGAAGGTGAGAACCTTCCAGAAGGACAACCATGCCTGCAGCACTCCACCAATCAGGCCTTTATGGTAGAGTTGCCAGATGGAAGCCACTCCTCAGTAAAAGGCAGGTGATAGCCGCATGGAGTTTGCCAAAGAGCACCTAAAGGACTTTCAGACCATGATGAAACTGAACTCTTTGGATAACTCTTTGAATGCCATGCATCACGTCTAGAGGAAATCTTGGACAACAACTCTAACTAAGCACACAGCCAAGACAACGCAGGAGTGGCTTCGGGACACGTCTCTGAGTGTCCTTGAGTGGCCCAGACTTGAACCCAATCGAACGTCTCTGGAGAGACCTGAAAAAGGCTGTGCCGCAACGCTCCCCATCCAACCTGACAGAGCTTGAGAGGATCAGCAGAGAAGAATGGGAGAAACCCCAAATGCAGGTGTGCCAAGTTTGTAGCGTCAAACCCAAGAAGATTTGAGGCTGTAATCGCTGTCAAAGTTGCTTCAACAAAATACTGAGTTAAGGGTCTCACTTTTGAGAAAATCGTCTTTCAATGTTTTGGTACTACTATTGGATAGCCCTTCTTTGTCTACACCCATTCAGCATTGTTTTCACCCTCATAAGCCAACCCATCTCTTTAAGGGTTGATTTGTGCGTTCTGTACTAACTTGCTAGCTACTTCCAGACATCTAAGTGAGAGAGAACAACTCACTGAACGTTACTCGCCCTAGCAGAGTTGGTTAGGCTGTCATGTTTTCCAGAGCGTTGTTGACTGCAACTGTGCTGTCAGTTTGTCCGTACGTAAATTCAGAGCGACGACCTAGCTACAAAGTTTGTAGCTAGGCTTTCAGAGTGCACACTGGACGCTTTGGCCAATAAGAGGGATTGTTCTGAAAGCTCTGACCTCACAACGACAGTCAAGCACCCAAGCTAACTGGCTAACATTGGCTAGCTACATCCAGACATGAGAGAACCTCACTCTGGCCATGTTACTCACCCTAGCAGAGCTGGTTAGGCTTTTTTCATGTTATCCAGAGTGTTGGTGACTGTATCTGTGCTGCTGGCAATTGCATGACGCTTTGTTTGCCGACGTTTACTGACACTGGACACATTCAGCGGGTGTTGAGCGTAAAAACATTGATCTGTTATTCTGCGCTCTGGCACACTAAGACGAGAGTATTTTGTAAAGAAATTTAGCTAGATAGCTAGCTAGGTAAACAGCTGACAGTACACTAACTTGAAAGGAAAAAAAGTGGAGTCTTTCGTAAGACATGTAGCTAACTACCTAGCTAAACAATGGACCTTAATCACAACTCATGATGTTACTACCCTGCATGAATCTGCAGGTAGCTAACCAACAAGGTTCTATGTCTATAACTAGTCAAGCAAATGTGTCTGATATACGAAGAATAAGATCATACACAGAACGTTAGCTAGCGACCCAGCCAGCTAACATTAGCTAGCTAACAGTACACTTGAAATGAAGCCACTGTCTGTCGAAATTTGAAACGTGAAATGTCTGAAAATGTAGCTAGCAAACAGTATAAATCATGGTTGGACGCGCTTCCTGTCTGATGCCATGCATGGGTGCCCTTAGTTCGTCGATGTAATCCAGACTGGTGTTTTCTCCATCTCCTTAGCTATCATACTCGAATTCCACTGATTTCAAAACTCGGTCCTCCAGAAAGTGGAGAGCATACACATAACGTTAGCTAGCGAGCCAGCCAGCTAACGTTAGCTAGCTAACAGTACACTTTAACTTGACATTAGGTTTATGCAGTTTTACTACGCGATACATTTAAAAAAAGCCGAGTTTGACACGATTACCTAGACATACTGACCAGCTCCAATAGACAGACACATGCTATATGGCAGACCAATCCAAACTCATCTCTCGGCATGTCCAGCCCACTCATTATCCTCGCCAATCATGTCTAGCGTGAAGGTTGCTCACTTTTTCTGGGGCTAAACCATTTAGGCTCGTTATTTAACAATTGTATTCGTATTTACAGATGGAATACAAGATTGATATTAAGACACATGAAAGTTCACATGTTCGAGAAGGCATTTCTGCCCAAAAAACGCATTTTGACCCCAAAATCTTTTTTACGTTCAAACAGCTCTCCTGTGAATTCATGACATATAATTCATGACATTACTGCGACTCGGGTCACTATGTCTAAAAACCTGCTTTTGCTTTGTCATTATGGGGTATTGTGTGTAGACAATTATTTAATACATTTTAGAATAAGGCTGTAACGTAACAATATGTGGAAAAAGTAATGGGGTCTGAATACTTTTCCGAATGCACTGGACAAGACCATTGAACAGCTTCCCAAATCCCAGACTGTAGCTTTAATACTGCCAAGCCCCTCAGGCAAATCACACGCCACTCTCTCTGCCCGTGTTTGGTTGTTTGTTGGTGAAATGGAATCGTGTCCATCTTTGCTTAAGCGGAGCCACAGTGTCGTGCTGTTGTTATTAATGATCATGTATGTGTTACTATATGATCAGCGGGATAGGACACAATCTGAAGTATGACCTCACACATAATGAGAAAATCTATGTAGTTTGTGTCGTGTAGAGATGGGGTCGATCAGTATCAAATTGCTATCCTACCTTTGGGAAATTAGCTACTGTGGTTCAAGTATCATTGCACATACATTTGCATCTTTGCATCGATTTACAGCGTAATTCCAAAATATACAAAAAATCATTAACCAAAAGAATCTATGGCTCCTTCAGCATATTGATCCAAACAGAACTGCTGTCTCATATTGGGCAGTTGCCTTATAAGAACTACAGTACATGCATGTCCAGGGAACATTCACACGTTCACTCATAGCATGGGGATATTTCAAACAATTACAACTGGTTTGAACACACCAGGTGTTCATTATGGAACTCAGTCTATTGATAATGGATCAAAGTCTCCCTTTAACAAGTCTCCCCATGTGCAGTGATCAGAGGAATGCTGAATCATCCATTCTTTAAAGATGAGTGTGTATCCTAAATGTCACCCTATTCTCTACATAATGCGCTATTTTGGTAAAACGTAGTGCCTTAACTATGGAATATAGTGCCATTTGGGACACAAATGAGGGTTATACAGTCCAGCATTCCACTGACTTATAGGAAGGTCAAAAAGATGTCCCCTCCAACACGTTCTACTGTAATGGTTGTATAGTAGATTCATAGAGAGGACCAGAGAAAGGTTAACCCTAACCCATAGAGAGAACCAGAGAGATATTAACCCTAGTCCATACAGAGGATCAGAGAGAGGTTAACCTTAACCCATAGTGAGGATCAGCGAAATGTAATGAATTGTTTGCAAGGTTACTATGAAATACCATTAACCGTTTACGAGGTTAGAGAAAGAAACTGCTAGCCATTTTCTGCTAACAGCTGAGAACTGCTAGCCATTGGCTGCTAGCAGCTGAGAACTGCTAGCCATTGGCTGCTAACAGCTGAGAACTGCTACTCATTGGCTGATAACAGCTGAGAACTGCTACTCATTGGCTGATAACAGCTGAGAACTGCTACTCATTGGCTGATAACAGCTGAGAACTGCTAGCCATTGGCTGCTAACAGCTGAGAACTGCTAGCCATTGGCTGCTAACAGCTGAGAACTGCTAGCCATTGGCTGCTAACAGCTGAGAACTGCTACTCATTGGCTGATAACAGCTGAGAACTGCTAGCCATTGGCTGCTAACAGCTGAGAACTGCTAGCCATTGGCTGCTAACAGCTGAGAACTGCTATCCATTGGCTGCTAACAGCTGAGAACTGCTAGCTAACTGGCAAGCACAAAATCAGTCGACAACTTCAGGAGTACAGACCCCGAGAAATTGTCCGAATGCCCTCTAGTGGCAAAAGTAAGAACTGCCGAAAATGCACAGTGATAGAGGAGAATGATTATTCGGTCAAGGAAAACATTTTTTTTTCTCTCTTTGAAATAGAGGAATACTAAGACAAAAGGAATGTGGCACAGTGTGTAAATGATAACACGTTAGTGCAGGAAATTAAGAAATGTATTAAAATGTTGGAAGTGAATATTGCAATTAACTATGCAAATGAGCAAAAGCTGTATGCATTAAGGAAATAAACGCTTGGCTCAAATAGAAGCTTTCTCTAATAAGCGCCTGTTGTGTTCAGTTTTTTAAGTTGCGTCAGTAATTGAAATTGAAAGGAATTTACGAGCCGACTGGGTGATAAATATGTTGATCTGCCCTTGAACAGGGCACTAAACCCTAATTGCTCCAGGGTCGCTGTCAATAATGGCTGATCCCTGGACGTGACCCCACTCTCCCAGGGTGTCTCAGGGGGAGTGGGATATGGTGACCCTGGCCATGACCCAACTCTCCGAGGGTGTCTCAGGGCGAGTGGGATATGCAAAAACACATTTCCATTTCACACCACACACTTGTATATGTGTGAAACAGTGTAAATATAAGCACCCCCTATTTGACCTTTGACCTACGATGGGGAAGGGAAACGAGGGGTAAAAACCAAGCTCGAAAGGAGACCTACAGTATGGACCTTAGGGACACACAGTTTGGTGGCTTTGACAGATGTAGTCCACATAAAAATTCACATTTCCTGTTGCTACAGGATTATTTCCCTGCTGTAGCAAACCGGCTCAAATTAAGATCCTACATCTGTAGTGGGTCTTCCAAGAGTGAGATGTGTCGGGCAGGTGTGTATGTGTGTACATCTGCCCGTGTGCTTGTGTGTGTAAAAAGGGGAATGTACCCATGCAAGCAGAGACACGCACACACACACACACACACGCACACACGCACAAAGGGATGCGCACAAACACACGTACAGTCTTTATATTTGTTCTGACGTGATGAATATCAGGGCTTAGCAAACTTTTCTTATATGTGCTGCACTGGTGTCACTGTTACTTTGGCTCTTCCATTCTCTCTGCTGAATGAAGACAGAGATTTGCCTGAGGTGAATTGTTCTCTTCAGTCCATTATTCGCCAGATTAAAACAAGCGATGGTGCCAGCGCCAGCGTACACCGTTAAGCTGTGTCTAATAGGCTGGCGTCTAGACGCCCCATACCAATTATCTACTGTAAATAGAATCTAGCATTTCGCTCAAAGGCTTTGTTTATTCAATTCTATTCACCACGTATCCACATGATAATGATGAAGAAAATAAACACCTAACTTCTGTGACGACTTGAACAGAGACAGTAGTATATACTATTAGCTGTGTATCTGTGCAGATCTCAGTGGGTCAAATGATTCAGGAACTACGCTCCTCGTCAGTTTGTCTGTCCACTCGTTGTGTCACATCCGTCAGGGTTGAACTGGAGTCCACTCAAATCAAATCAAATCTCTTTGCCCCATGGCAAAATGTGCAGAATTGCAGGAAGTTAGCTGTTGGTCTCCCCCCCAAAAAAATTCTGCAGTCCCACCCAGGAGTTAGCCTGTTTGGCTAAGCTGCTACTCTGGTTAAACCCTAACAGGCATTAGAGACGTTTGATTTGATTGGACATCGGTTCAACCCTAACAGGCACTAGAGACATTTGATTTGAATTGAGTTAAATCCGGTTCAGCCCAAACAGCCACTAGAGACATTTGCTTACGGCGCAAAAGAAAAAGTCTCTGTGGACAAGTCACATACCTTAAGTCATCATCAGAACCACAGCACATCACAGGTGACACGGAGTCAGAACCTCAGATCTCAATATAGAGAGAGAGAGATCAATCTTTCATGAGTTCATAATCTCTTATTTATGGCTACACTATATCCTCTTTTTATTGCGGTTCCATGGCAGGCAAGCAGATGGACTCTTCGGTGACAATAGCGTAACTGCCTAACTCGGCCTCGGTCCCCATCTGAACGAAGGCAGGGTGAGCTGTACAGCTACAGCCCAGCCATCCTGACTTTGGAACACAACGGTTAAAGTTCAAGTCTCAAACTGCAGACCTTGTTTTATTACAGCTGGATGATCAGGAGGCTCTGTTCTGTTGTGAGTGACTCCTCCACCCTCTCCCTGGGTTATATTTTCCTGACCTGTTTATTATTGTTAAGCCATGCATGGAGAATATAAGATCAGATAGGAGTATATCACTTTAAAAGGCTTTATAACCCTCATTGGGTATTGGTTGGTTATGTTGCGCATTACTATCTACTTGAATGCCACTGTCTGTAATATCATACCCAAACCATCTGTTAGCTATTGTATAACCTTTCATATCTGAACGTTTAGAGATAAAGCATTTATTTTCCTTTTGCTATAAAACAGTTTTTAAAGGAACACATTTGAAATCAGGTGGAATATGTTCCTTCTATGCTGCCCAAATAGTGTTGATGTCAAAATCTGTATTGATTTAACTGTCTTGCAGTTACAGTTCATGCAGCACTGCTTATACGTTGTTGTGACTTGTCTCTGTGACTAATTACAATTAAAAAGGGTCTGTAATATTTCCAAGTATAATTTTATTAAAAAGGGTTTTAACCTGTAATTTGCATTGCTGTGTTTCATAGGCCAATGCCTTACAAAATCATGAATGTAATTAAATGATTTAGTAGTTGTTGTTTTTTATACAGGGAACACCCAGAACACCTGTTGAGCCCCTCTGTCCTTAGTGATGAATGATTGGCAATGAAGCTGATTGGTAACAAAGCTACCTGGGGAGAACCAATGGGAAGGAGGGGCTGAGCTATGGGGGTTCTACTCTTCATGCTGGTGAAGTTGAGAGGAGAGATGAGGTGGTAAGAGATCTCTCTCTCTCTCTCTCGCAGTGAGACCAGGAGACCAGACCCTGCTGTCAGACTCTTGAAACATTGCTCTAAATGTACGATGAGCCACACATTATTTACAGTATGTTTTTTATACACTTACCATAGCACTTCTGCAAAAATAAAATAATATCAGGTTACCACAGAATAAATGGGAAATATGTCTTAATTTGTGCCATTGTTCAAAAGCAGCAAGCATCAACAACTATTGGTTTATGATTTGAACACATTCAGCTGTCTATGTTGGTATCTTCTCATCTCGGTCTCTGAGGAACGAGGCATTGCGTGCATTTTCAAACAATTAAAATTGAATGGCAGCATCTGGTGGTGAGGATAGTGGCAGCAATCACACACAGAAGTGACAGAGTCGCAGAAGAGAGAGAAAGAGAGAAAGAGAGAGAGAGAGGGTGAGAGAGAGAGAGGGTGAAGGCAGAGAGCATCGGTGGAGAGGGGGGAGATAGCGAGAGAGGGTGAAGAGAGAGAGCATTGGGGGAGAGGGGGGAGATGTATAGAGAGAGAGGGTGAAGAGAGAGAGCATCGGGGGAGAGAGAGAGAGAGAGAGAGAGGGTGAAGAGAGAGAGCATCGGGGGGAGAGAGAGAGAGAGTCAGTCTTGGTGTCAGCCACTCATCTCTGCCTTAGCAAAATGTCAGTAATCACATTGCATTTTGGAACATAGGCTATACCACCCGTTTTCCAAGTCCACTCTTGGGTAGCAGAATGACTTCGACTTCCCTCCAGGCCTGAGGACAAACCCTTTCCTCTAGGCTCATATTAAAGATATGACAGATAAGTTGTCAATGCCAGGAGGTTTGGCATTATTGATTGATAACAATAATTCTTCCACCTCTCCCACACTAACTTCACTTTATTTTTTTTTGATGCATGAAAACGATGGCTCACTGTTTGTTGTTGTCATTTCCTTCCCACTTTGCCACTGAAGTTTTCATTAAACCATTTGGCTCTGAATATATTCAGCAACACCTCCCCCATAAGCATTCCTGTCCCTTGTATAAATGTTATATCCTTGTATTGCTACTGCTGTATCATCAAAGGAATTATCTAAGTGAGTCTCAGAAATGGCTAATATATTAATTGTTTATTTGATGTTAAGTTATTGATTTCATGACGCTTATTTCTAAGTCTACCTATATTAAACTTCTTAGGGATCGGCGTCTCGTCAAACGGACAGTTGTAAATCATGCAGCGCTTTTTGTCACCATCGCAGATTTTAGAGAAACAACAACTATGGGCTATTTTCAGCCCTTTCCTGGGTAGATTATCGGAGGTAGACGTAACATGTCAACTTCCTGTTGAGAGTTAGAATTGTAGTACAAGTACAATGTCTAAATGTGGTTTGGCATCAGCAGTTTTTCTCTTGTTATGTCATTGACAGCCACTTACCCAATGTCAGCAAAAAAATATATAAAATTACAGCTATATAACAGCTATATAAACCTTGTAGTAAATATCACCAAGTTACCAAATCACCAAATCTCGCTTAGGGCCCCCAAAAAGGCCAGGGGCAGCCCAGAATGTTCACTTCATAAAAGTGAAAAACATATACACTGTCCAGTATGTGAAAGGTCTTACACACATCAGCTAATAAGTTACAGTAGGTCTCTAGAGGGGAGGCAAACAGCAGCAAAGAGCTACTTATGAAATAAGCTTATGCTATATACGCTTAACTGTTGTAAGGTCACACTATATCTCCCTAAACACTGAGTGCATTCTCACAGGGCTTTATCATCTATATTACATACACAACACGAGTATTAAAAGATAATCAAATTCAGTTTGAAAATGTATTGAAATCGTAGCAATTTTACTATACTTAAAATATTTACATTCAGTTTTTCTCTTCTTAACTGTAACTATATTTCAAATAGTTTGTTATTTTAAAAGATTTTGCTTATTTTTTGTCCCTTTTCCTGTTCTTCTTCTAGTCCTAATTTTGAGGCCTTATTTGAAGCCATCCTACTTGTCTCAGAGAATTATTCAAGTTTTCACATTTAGAGAGGAGAGAAGAGAAGTCCTCAAACTAAGTTTAGCGCTGTGGTTCAGCTGGTGTCACAGTAATCTGCTGTATGATGTATGACCATCTGCTTTCCCAATGAGTTTACAAAGAAATGAGACCCTGATCTCCTCTGGCAAAGATGATCAACTCTCTATGTCTCTCTCTTGTTATGAGAGAGACATAGAGAGAGAAACATAGAGAGAGAGACATAGAGAGAGAGCGAGAGAGAGAGAGAGAGAGAGAAGGGTCTGGAGAGAGACAGAGAGAGAGAAGGGTCTGGAGAGAGAGAGAGAGAGAGAGAGAGAAGGGTCTGGAGAGAGAGAGAGAGAGAGAGAGAGAGAGAGAGAGAGAGAGAGAGAGAGAGAGAGAGAGAGAGAGAGAGAGAGAGAGAGAGAGAGGGAGAGAGGGAGGGAGAGGGGTCTGGAGAGGTGGGAAAGGCAGTTAGCCGGCTAGTGACACCGCCAACCTGCCGACTTCCTCTGAATAATGGAAAACAAACAAAAGGGCAACGGGTGATGATAGCAAGCCCAATCTTTCAGTAACAAGGTTTCCCCCCAGCAGTGCAGTTGCCAGTCCCCACACGGAAGGTCATTACTGCATGAGGTGGTAAATAGCATGTTGAAGAATAGGTGTCGTAAGTTGACCTTCATTTTTTTTTTTTTTTTTTACATATTACCATGCAATCACACTCACAGAACAAGAAGAGAGGGAAAATAGGGTTTATTTTCCTAATTAAACCTGTTGCTATGACACTGGTTAAAGAGACAGGTGAGGTAATTCTATATCATTACACATTCTATATCATTACACAATCTATATCATTGTATCACCTCTAACTGGCTTGGTCAAGGGACTGACTGGGATTGTGGTTAACACATGAATTAATCTATTCCCCTGGTTATTGGTGTCAACTCAACTCCTCACTGCACACACAGAGAGAGACACACACAATCACCCACTAGCCTGGACTGGCCCTGCGTGTCAAAGACAGACGGGAAATTCACATTTCGTTTCCACATGCAAACCTTGACCCAAGGTCCAGTACCCAGAGGATTCCACAAATACGCAAGTTTAAATATCATGTCAGAGAGTTAGAGTTTGAAAGATAATAATGATGTACTTTCTGTGATACGGAAGTCCGTAAAAAACACTCACTGTCCTATCTGTCCCCTCAGTGATGTCTGGAGGATAAAAATAGTTTGGGCTTCGCTCAGTTGGATCTCTGGTATTTGCCTGTTGTCCAAAGATAATCCATCCCCATACAGGGGAATGACAGCATAGCCTGCAGCCAGAAACATTTTCATTTGGAGATGGTTGCAACATTGTTTTAATGTATTCAGAGCTTTACGGGCTTTATCTTCCTCAAAGCTTTAGCTATGTGACAAGGCTATTTCTTGGTTTTAAGGAATTACAGTAAAAGCTCTATTATCTGACATTCAAGATGATTACATTTTCACAAGCCCACTCAATAGATCACCCACTCACATTATTTAAGGAATCTGGCTTAAATTGAGTGATGTTGTGTGGCCACAAATTCAATTAGTCGGTTTGTGTCGGTGGATTTATGAAGCATCATCCGAGGGCGTAAACTTGTAACTACTTGATTATTAATGGCAAATGTGAAGCGCAACTAAATACTAGAATAAGGCAAATTTGACAATAAATGTTATTAAAATGATCATCATCATCATCATCATCATTTTCTTCTTCATGTGACGTACGATTGTTTTGTTTTTTTCCACTTTCAGACACCAGTTTGGATTAAATACCATGTCTTCTAATCCACATGTAACCTGGTTTATTATGTTGTCGCTGGACCAACAACTCCATCCACCAATCAGACCACCATCTGCCTTGTGACATCATCAACAAGCGCAAACCCCTTCCCCCCATTGAGCATCCACTTGGTGGAGCCGTGCTAAATTCCTGTTCCTGGTTAATTACGGTGGTATACAGTTTATGTCTGTAGCGGTTTAGGAGAATTTACGCAGCAGATTAGGAGATTAAACATAGCAGGTTAGGAGAATTAGGTTAAGATTAGGAAAAGGGTTAGGGTTATCTACCTTGTCCCGGACCTGCTGTTTTCGACTCTCTCTCTCTACCAAACCTGCTGTCTCGACCTCTGAATGCTCGGCTATGAAAAGCCAACTGACATTTACTCCTGAGGTGCTGACCAGTTGCACCCTCGACAACCACTGTGATTATTATTATTTGACCCTGCTGGTCATCTATGAACGTTTTAACATCTTGAAGAACAATCTGGTCTTAATGGCCATGTACTCTTATAATCTCCACCCAGCAAAACCAGAAGAGGACTAGCCACTCCTGAGAGCCTGGTTGCTCTCTAGGTTTCTTCCTAGCCACCGTGCTTCTACATCTGCATTTGATTGATTGATCTAAAATGCTAACATGTTCACCAAACTGTATCCCATCTAGCCTTGACCGGTTTATTACAGCTGATTACAGTGACTTTTTAATCACCTTCGAATCTGGTTCTGGTCGCATAAGGAGATTGATTCACATGATGAGATATCCTACGCCTCTTGTAATACCAAACACACACGCACAAACACATTCACATGATACCTTTTTGTTCTCTCACGCTGAAGTTGATGCAAATTAAAATTCACTAATTGCCATAATGGAAGCTAGCAGTGTCCATCCTTGCCTTCCATCACAGCACATCCCAGGAAGTTATTCCCTTAAATGAGTCTATTGACACACCAGTGCATCAATCTTAGTGACATAATAAAGAAATCACCATCAGAATCCATCAGTTTTACTCTCCTGCTGTGTTCTGGTCGAATTGGACCGATTTACACGTTTTCTGTCTGAAAAAGGTTCATTTAATCTGATTGTCATTAGGTTCCATGACTTTGTCCACACAGGACATCTGAACACACAAAATACAATTTGATGATTTTCATCAAAATGACCTGTCATTAGAAATAAATGGGTGCGACTACAATTAGTGTATAAAATTTAGTTCAGGCACATGCCCATTCATCAGATGGACACACGTCCTCTCCCAGACCTCCACATGAATGTGTGTTTGAGCACACACACACACACACACACACACCTCACTCCCCTTCTTGGCTTCCATGGCATGGAACAATCACAACATTGTTTCAATAATATATAGAACTGTTCTCACAGCTCTGGTATATAAAGCTTTTTTGAGGCCTTGCTCACAATTCATTCTGTGGCAGCACAATGACCAAACGATATACTGTATGTGAGGCTCTTGATCATATCTTTGATCATGACACTGGTGAGGAGGAGAGATGCCAGGAAACTGACAGTGAAGAGCGCCCTGCTGAGGTTGTTGTTACATTCCGGTCAAAGAATGGGAATTTGTCCTGGTCTTCATCCCCACCTGAGAGGAGAGGTCGGCTGTCGGATGAAAATGTTATCAGGATGACCCCAGGGCCAACGAGATATGCCATATCCCGGGTTGATGACATAAAATCCTGCCACTATTTACATTTTTTAAATGGTTTTCAGATATAGGTGCTGGCCCAGCATGTCCACTGGTAGAGAATTGCTTCAGATATAGGTGCTGGCCCAGCATGTCCACTGGTAGAGACCTGCTTCAGATATAGGTGCTGGCCCAGCATGTCCACTGGTAGAGACCTGCTTCAGATATAGGTGCTGGCCCAGCATGTCAAGTGGCAGAGACCGGCTTCAGATATAGGTGCTGGCCCAGCATGACC